>BLSH010450913.1:546784-557876 GCA_018402905.1 Glandirana rugosa | reverse complement strand
AATTATCGTCCTTCATTTTTTATAACAAAACGCGAGAAATTAGTAAGTATTTATCCCTTTCACTACAAGAGGTTGTCTTAAGTCTGACCGAATGAACATAAAACCTTTGTCCACCACACAAATCTTTCTTGATATTACATAATGTTTAATACCCCACCCAACTACGTGATGACGATACGACCCTTTTGATATCATGACTGTTTTCCGCCGACACAAGAAAATACGTAAAATTAAAGAGTGAGTTAATATTTTACATATATAAATCTTTCCTTTACAAATGATATAGGTCGTTACAAAAATGACATGCAAACACACGGAGACAGGAGAAATAAATCGCTTCGTTTGCTTAATTGAGGGTGTCAAAACTGCTTCGCTAAATAAAGAGGACAGAGGCACACAAACGTACAGTAAAAACATTGCTGGATATAGTAAACATTTCCTTTCTAAATATATACATTTTATAATTGAGTGAGAAATTAAAATGCATAAAAGAACACAGCCGCCTTTTGTCAGTACTATAGTTTTCCCAGCATAGCAGTAGTGCATCAACCCACCCCATAATTTGTAATACATTATAGTTCTTTCTAAACACACCACCTGTTTCCAAAATACAAGTAAGCCAGTCTGAATTCTGTTGGAGAACATCACTTTCCCTATTTATGAATGATTAAAGAGCGCAAAACAATATTTTTTACTTCCTGCTATTAAACGTATCCAGTAAAAAATCAAATTGCTTCATAAATTTATACCAATATGTATTCTGCTACATATTTTTAGTAAAAGAAATCCCTGTAAGCATATATTGATTGGTTTGTGCAAAAGTTATAGCATCTACAAACTATGGGATATATACTGGAATGTATTTATTTTTTTACTAGTAATGGCAATCAGCGACTTATAGAGGAACTGCGATATTGTGGTGGACGATCGGACACTAACTGACACTTTTTTGGGAACCAGTGACACTAATACAGTGATCAGTGCTAAAAATATACACTGTCGCTGTACTAATGACACTGGCTGGGAAGGGGTTAAACATTGAGGGTGATCAAAGGGTCAAATGTGTGCCTAACCAGTGTTTTGGTGTACTATGTGTGCTGCTTTTACTAGGGAAAGAGAAGCATTTTATTTTATTTCCTGCTGGTGCATTGGCCAGCACCCGCGGTGTATAATCATAGCACAGCTGGGTTTGTACATACTTGGTGTATGTGTGTCCACTCTCCTCCCTCCCCTATACCCTGCGGTGCCTGCTTTGCCAGTCCTGGGCCTGCAGGTTGGCAACCGGAGCCCGGGATACATAGCAGAGGGGGGGGCACACTTTGCCTGTGTGTGTGTCGAAGCAGTCGGGCTGCAAGCTGTAAGACCCTTTTCACACTGGGGCCGGGGTAGCAGTATATCCCCACTAGTTGCAGCTGGGATTTAGCGCTATTCAGGCGGGTGCACGGTGCTTTTAACCCCCCACAAGGGGTTAAAACGGGGTTAAAAGTGCCGACGCGCCACGCTACCGAGGCGGTGTGCAGCCGCTTTGGAATCACTGCTCATTGTTTTCAATGGGCAAGGGTGGTGGAGGAGCGTTGTATCACCGCTCACCGCACCGCCTTAAAGATGCTGCTTGCAGGACTTTTTGTAACGTCCTGCAAGTGCACTGCCCCAGTGTGAAAGCACTCCAGCTTTCACATTGGGGTGGATGGGGAGGGATTTTTGAGCCGCTTTACAGGCGCTATTTTTAGCTAAATAGTGCCTGTAAAACGCGTCAGTGTGCAAGGGGTCTAACTGATTGGTGTAGGGGGCTTCTATGATTAATGTTGGCAGGAGACAGCTGTTCCAGAAGGAGGCTGTGACATATACAATGCCTTGAAAAAGTATTCATACCCCTTGAAATGTTCCACATTTTGTCATGTCACAACCAAAAACGTAAATGTATTTTATTGGGATTTTATGTGATGGACCAACACAAAGTGGCACAAAATCGTGAAGTGGAAGGAAAATGATAAATGGTTTTCAAACTGTTTTAAAAATAAATATCTGAAAGTGTGGCATGCATTTATATTCAGCCCCCTTTTACCCCTAACTAAAATCTATTCTAAAATCTCTAGAAGTCACCTAATTAGTAAATATAGTCCACCTGCGTGTAGTTTAATCTCAGTATAAATGTAGCTGTTCTGTGAAGCCCTCAGAGGTTTGTTAGAGAACCTTAGTGAACAAACAGCATCATGAAGGCCAAGGAACACACCAGACAGGTCAGAGATAAAGTTGTGGAGAAGTTTAAAGCAGGGTTAGGTTATAAAAAAATATTCCAAGCTTTGAACATCTCACGGAGCGCTGTTCAATCCATCATCTGAAAATGAAAAACGTATAGCACAACTGCAAACCTACCAAGACATGGCCATCCACCTAAACTGACAGGCCGGACAAGGATAGCATTAAAGTGGTTGTCAACCCGTGACAACCACTTTAACCTACAGGTAAGCCTAGAATAAGGCTTACCTGTAGGTGCCCTGCATATCTCCCAAACCTGCAGGGTTCGGGATATATGCAGTGTTTTGAATGTGCCGACGCCATGTCGGCACATGTGCAGTGAAGAAATGGCCTCCGTGCCGTTAATCCACTGGCCCTGTGCCGTGACTGGTGGCTCCTGCACACATGCGCGGGAGTGACGTCGCGTGACTCCGGCCAGTCACAGAGCGGCCCAGGAAGGAAGAGGGGCAGAAGATGGACGCGGCCTGTAGCGAGGACATCGCTGGGCGCCGCAGGCTTTGTTTGAAGGTAAGAGGGCACATAATGGGCTACTATGCGATGCATAGTAGCCCATTATGCTTCTACTTTACAGGGTTATGTTGAGGAAGTAAACCCAATCTGGGTTTACTTCCTCTTTAATGGAGGCCCATGGTAACTCTGGAGGAGCTGCAGAGATACACAGATCAGGTGGGAGAATCTGTCCACAGGACAACTATTAGTCGTGCACTCCACAAATCTGGCCTTTATGGAAAAGTGACTAGAAGAAAGCCATTGTTGAAAGAAAGCCATAAGAAGTTCTGTTTGCAGTTTGCGAGAAGCCATGTTTGGGACACAGCAAACGTGGTAGAAGGTGTTCCGGTCAGATGAGACAAAAAATTTTACTTTTTGGCCTAAAAGCAAAATGCTATGTGTGGTGGAAAACTAACACTGCACAAAATCCTGAACACGCCATCCCCACCGTGAAACATGGTGGTGGCAGCATCATGTTGTGTGGATGCTTTTCTTCAGCAGGGAGAGGGAAGCTGTTCAGAGTTGATGGGAAGATGGATGGAGCCAAATACAGGGCAATCTTAGAAGAAAACCTGTTAGAGTCTGCAAAAGACTTCAGACTGGGGCGGAGGTTCACCTTCCAGCAGGACACTGACCCTAAACATACAGCCAGAGCTACAATGGAATGGTTTAGATCAAAGCAATGGCCCGGTTAAAGTACAGACCTAAATCCAATTGAGAATCTGTGGCAAGACTTAGAAATTGCTGTTCACAGAAGCTCTCCATCCAATCTGACAGAGCTTGAGCTATTTTGGAAAGAAGAATGGGCAAAAATGTCACTCTGATGCACAAAGCTGGTAGAGACATCCCCAAAATGACTTGCAGCTGTAATTGCAGTGAAAGGTGGTTCTACAAAGTATTGACTCAGGGGGCTGAATACAAAAGCACACCACACTTTTCAGATATTTATTTGTAAAAAAATTTGAAAACCATTTATCATTTTTCTTCCACTTTACAATTATGTGCCACTTTGTGTTGGTCTATCACATAAAACAGGGCTTGACAAACCCCGGGTGCCAGGTCGCCATGGCGACCAGAAACCGCGTCCAGGCGAGCGGCAGTCACTACTTCTCTCCCCTCACTATCTTAAAACAGCTTCTCAGAGCCGTTCTCTGCCTAAGCTGACAGCTGTTAGAGCCCTTTCACACTGGGGCCGCCCGTCCGTTAGCGGTAAAACACAGCTAGTTAGCGGCGCTTTGGCGCTTCTATTTGGGCGGCAGCGGGGCACTTTTAGCCCCTAAGAAGGGGTTAAAAAAGGGTTAATGGCAGCGGCGCACGATGCTTCCGAAGCGATGTGCCAGCGCTCCCCATTCATTCCAATGGCAGGGCCGGTGAAGGAGCGGTTTATGCACCGCACCACCCCAATGATGCTGCTTTGTTTTCTCTCCTGCAAGTGTGCCGACCCAGTATGGAAGGACACACTGAATTTAAATAAAAGGCACTTTACAGGCGCTATTTTTAGCTAAATAGTGCCTGTAAAGCGTCTCAGTGTAAAAGGGGTCTTAAAAAAAAAAGAAAAATCCAGGCAGCCTGCCAAGTTCTCACAACTCTGCTGATAAGTATAAACACAAAAGATACAATGTATCTCTTGGTTCTTTAGATAAAAGGAGTGAACTTCAGTGTGTAAATGAGGGAAGTTTAACCACTTAAAGACTACACCTTTTCTGACATTTGTTGCTTACAAATAAAAATCCTGTGTTTTCTGCTAGAACCCCCAAACATTTTATATATATATATATATATATATATATATATATATATATATTTTAGCAGAGACCCTAGAGTATAAAATGGCGGTTGTTGAAATATTTTATGTCACACAATGTTTGCGCTGTGGTCTTTCAAATGCAATTTTTTTGGAAAAAATACACTTTAATGACTTAAGATGAGGGCGTTTTACATTCCGCAGTCACGATGCATTCAGCATAATGAGTTTCTCCCTATAACAGGTTTTTAGTGTCCTCCTTACTGGCCAGCCTATAACCCTGATGTAACGGTGTTGCGTTGGAGTTATTGACTGGCTGCTCTGCTGTGAGTAAGTTAGGGGGTGCAAATCACTTGCCTTACCCCGGGCGCTGACAACCCACACTGCACTGAAAAAAACTGGCTCCTTTTTTAGCTGGCTCCTAGATTCAAAGCAAATTTGTCAAGCCCTGACATAAAATCCCAATAAAATACATTTAAGTTTTTAGCTGTAACATGACAAAATGTGAACATTTTCAAGGGGTATGAATACTTTTTCGAGGCACTATAGGTGACATTGTAAATGGGGAGAGGCACTGTGAATGATTGTGGAGGTGCTGTGACTGACAATGGGCAATGCTATGGCTGATCTTATACATGGCACCTTTCGGGGGAGAGGGGGTACTGGTTATGACAGGTGCCCCCACCCACTTTTGGGAGAGTTAACCGAGGCGAACTCAAACGGAAGCTCAACCCCCGCCTGGCCAATCACAAAACGCAGCGTGCTTTGCACATGTGCAGTTGTGAACTGGCTGTGAAGCCTGAAGGCTTCAGTGCCGGTTTCCCTTAGCCAAGATGAAGGCGGCAGCACCAGAGAGCCGATTGAAAAATCAGTATTTGTAGCTGCTGACTTTTATTTTTCTGAAGGAGCCTGGAGCTCCCTCTTGGGTAAAAAAAAAAAAAACTATTGTGCCGCTGACCTCAGTATTTCCCATGTCTTTTGTGTGCTTTTCCTTTCCAGCCCATCATTTGTCTCTATTCCACTTGTCAGAATTCTCCTTCCTTTGCTTCCTGTTTTCAGGTGGTTATGCTGCCTTGTAGGGTCCCATGGAGCACTACCATAACCAATCTTTTTGTGCATGCTACTGCCCCAGAACTACAGCCAAATGCCCAGACACTGCATGTGCTGACATGCATATAGCCCTGAAACCGAGGACTGCAAGCCACCTCCCTGTCCCTCCTACAAGTGAAGCTTGATTGGCAGCTCTCTAGGAAGAGGCTTGCAAGTCTGGGATAATGAAACGTAATGCTGATAAGGGCAACCATGTGACTTTGTGTAAAGTACTCAATGCAGGTTCCCAAAACCAAAAGTTTGGGAAGTGGGGCTAAACAAACTGGAGGCACATCTGTAGGAAATTGTACAATCCGAATCTATTGTGTATGGTGATCCTTTCTTTTTCTGATCTTTGCAGATGCTACCAACAAGTATGTAGTGCCAGGGTCTCCTTGATTGGACACAGATTGATTGGATAGTTTCTGTAGGTCCTTATATTACATAGTTTTGGTAAATCTAAAGTTGATTGTACAGAGATTGTATGGTCAGATTGTAATGTGTATGGTGAGCCTATTATAGTATATTACAGTTAAAGAAGAGCATTTATTACTATTGTAACTCATTAAAAACAGAAAAAGTACTGTCCCCCATTAACACCCAGATTTTAACAAATACATTGGATGTTCTGTATGACATTTGCATTTACTGCATTAGGCCCGGTTCCCGCATCGCACCCAACTCATACGGCCGTTTACACTGCCATATGCGTACTGAGGGGAGTGTCAATACAATGTTAACAACACCCCCATTTCAGCTCGCATATTGCACTGCGAACTGACAGTTCAGACATGAATCGGAACACCCATGCGATCCGATTCTGGTTTGACGCAAAAAAGGGTCCTGTGCGAGTTTGGTCCGAATATGATGCTATTTCAGCCAATCTGTATGGCTGAAATCGCATCGCACAGACATCGCATGTGATGTGAACAGCAATCCGGTGTAAACGGACATGTGGCTGTACACCCGCTTACATACAATCCAATCTACCAAAAAGAGACCAGTGGTGTTCCCCTTCTGTCCAGCAGATCGGATGGCAGTCGGTCACCCATAGAAGAGAACGGGCTGTATCTGTGCTCACTCTTCATCAGTGGAGCAGACACAGACCTCTCATCAGCCTGCTCAGAGGACAGATATCCTGTAGAGCAAGCGAATCGAAGCTGCAGTCTGACCCATGTGAAAGGGGCCTTATACAAACTGATTATGTTTTTACTGGATGTGTTGTGATGTTGTTTACTAATTGCAGATTTATGAAAAGTAAGCTATTGTGTGGCCAGAACGATTGACCTCTGTCGAACAGGCTTATTGGAAAATGTTTCTTGATCAGCAGCTGCAGCCAACAGGTTGCAGCTGCTGATCAGTGTATTTTGAAAGCGCACAGAGTCCCTGCTGTCAGATTACAAGTAGGGAAGGTTCCTCTATCCACTTTGATTGTGTGGATGAGGAAATGGATTTTTTTTTTTTTTTTTTTTTTTAGCCCACTTGGCTGAATGAAAAAAACAGGCATCCATGGCCAGCATAAGTACTGTAGATCGCTGCTGGCTTAGCTCATTCTGAGTCTGTTAAAGTAGAACTGAAGGCAAGATTAGAATGGGGAGGGTTAGAACAACAGTAAGTTTTTTGTTTTTTTGCTGTCTGTGTCCTCAATAGGGAGATTCGCCCTCTCCATTGGTCCCCGTCACCAATATCACTTAAACTGAGAGGAAATTACAAATTTTTGAGTTGTCACCAGAACAGTAATAGAGGGGACACCTTTCAATGGGGACACCAGCTGTGGTGACCCTGATGACTAGTTTCCCTCACTTCCTTTAGGGGCAATGGGACAGGAAGTGAAGGAAAATCTCCCCAAGGGATCACAGATGGTAATTAACAATGTGACACTTCTACTCTATTCAAAATGAAAGAAAAAGATTTGTCTTCAGACTTGTTTTAGGCTGAGTTTACACTAATATGATTGCAGACATTGCATGTGATTTGCACTGCATTCCTGTGCACAACACATGCGATGTCTGTGCGGTGCGAATTCAGCCATTCAGTTTGTATGGTTGAAATCCCATTCGCACCAAAATGGTGCAGGACCCTTTTTCTAAATTATTTTTTGTCCGCACTAGAATCGGATCACATAGTGTTCAGACCCATGCGATCCGATTCCACAGTCCGCACTGCGTTCTGCGAACCGATTTGGGGTTGTCATTAACTTTATATTGACATTGGTAGCGGTTTGCAGAGCGCAGTGCGAACTGCCTGCGATTCTTATGCGGTGCGGGAACCCGCACAGGAATCGATGTGGTCCCCGCATTTTTTAAAGCCCAACTTTTAAAAAAAATAATAATTTTGGGTGTTCCTACACCCTCAGCTATGTTTGATGATTCCACCTAAACTGAACACTTCATAGCAGAGTATATGGTGGTTTCCTTACACAGACCTCGTTGTTTATGGTACATTTTAGAACACTGGGTAAATTCCGATTGTATCTGGAAATGTAATAAATTGATAACTATGTGGCGGATGTTTATTTTTCAAAAATAGGTTGGTAAATAAAGGAAAATCTGATTATTGGCTGTACTACAAATGTTTTTTCCTATTTTTATACTACTTCTTCTTATAGTTTTAGTGTTTTTTGTTTGACTAAATTGTATGTAGCCTACTTTATACAGGATTATAGTATAGAGTATATTCAGGTACTAATGTGTTTTCCTGTACTGTATCCACTCTACTCCTGTTCACCCTTTACAACGTGTCATGTGACCTGGTCATGTGGTACACTGGCTCCCTTCCCTTTATTCAGCCTTGCCTGCTAGCGTGTGCCCTGCATTTCCTGGACCTGTGCTGTTTTGCTACAGCTGTTTACAGCAACAAACATGAGTGGTAAGGACAGAATCAAGATATTTAAATACACAAGTATTTAGCAATCACATGTCTGAATGATCAGAAAACTACTGCATAGACACAAAGACTGTTTGCTTCATTGCACAGCTTCCATGTTAGCATATGTTAGCAGGGAGCCCCTATCTTTGTATGTATAGTATTTTCCTTTTGTGTTGGTGATCCTATACGATGGCTGCACCTGTGGATGGGACTATCTGGTAAGTACAGGCAAGGTGCTCTGAAAACGCAGACACCAGCTGTTAGCGAATGATCAGTAGTCATCACTGGTGTAGGATTTGCTGCTGACTGCTGCTTGCATTGCACTGATCTTCTGACTCACTCATCCGATTGCTGAATCACTGAGCCCTTCACTGATGTGCGTTTAAAGAGAAAAATGACATTGTTTCCATCTTGTCTGCAGTGCAGAGTTAACAAATCCAGCTATATGTCAGGTCTTACCCCTGGGTACTGCAAGGTAGCAGTTTAGCCGTCACCATGACAGATGCCGTAACCCTTTCAGTGCTGTAGGGAGTTAGCCAGCCACTATTTCCTGTATATTCCGATTATCACATGCATTCCGTGGTTTGCAATTTATTTATATGAGATGTGTAATTATTTTGGTGTCACGGTTTTTGCATCTTCTGTCATTCATTATCATGATGATTTTTGTATGTAGATGTGTACATTAACCTTGTACAGGATGTGTGTGTAAAAGATAACCAGTCACTATACCTTTTCAACTACTGAGATAAAATCAGGTAGCCTTATAAAGACTGCATTGATTTACATTGACAGAGGAACAGGTAAGCGTAATTGCTGTGCAGCAAACCAAGGCTAGCAATAAACTTTAACATGTTACTAAACCCACAACAGTAAAATCAGTCTGTATATGCAGTAAAGCATGCTTGTTGTACGCACTGTAGAACCCCCTCTGCATTGTGTACAAAGGCTGTGTGACCGTGTATGCACTGATCCTCCTCCTTTTTAGAGAGGGGTTCCACATACTGTAGCTGCTGACTTTTAATATTAGGACACTTGCCTGTCCAGGGTTCCCGCAATGTCAGCACCCCAGACGAATTTCGGATCGGCTCTTGGGTGCTGCCACCACCACCATTCATAGTAGGGAAACCGGCAGTGAAGCATTGCAGCTTCACAGCCGGACTCCCTACTGCACATGCGCGAAGCGCGCTACACTTCCTAACTGGCCCAGTGGCTGGGGAAGGAGGAGGGGGGGCGAACTTCCAAGGGACAGCACCACGGCGCAGTCTCCCGGAAGTGTGGAAGGGTAACTGTTGCCTTATCTCGATCCAGTGATGTGCACGAGTGCCTCAGCCATCTGGGACTCTCCCTCCTGATTAGTTCAGAAACAGCAGTCCAAACAGGCACAGAGCTCCCTCAGATCCCTCTCTGAGTTCCAGGTCAGAGCCCTAGTGAAATCTCTTACTGATTATTGAAGCCACCTGCTGGTGGACCCCAGTGAACCACAAACTCTGGACCGGAACCAGCCCTGCCATGGTGGCTAGTAAAATCCGGACCAGACTCCATTTAAACCAGTCCCAATGAACGCATACGAGGCGACTGGTAGTGTCCGTCCACCACTTCGCCTCGAATACCGTCACACCAAACACTGATAGAAGTCATAAGACTGCTGTATACTGCTGATAAGAATAGGTATTTAGCAGTTTATTTTTACTAAAACTATTGCATTTCCATGTTCTGTGTACTGTGGGAGACCAGGTATAGTGAATGCTGGGTCCTGGGTTTAGTAACACTTAAAGAGGAAGAAAACTTCCTCTGCTGACATTTACCTATAGGTAGTGTAAATAAAACGGTACTCGTTTAGGAGATATTTACATTACATGAAGCCAGTGACATCACTGGCGCATGCATTCTGAAGGAATGGCCATGGGTGCCGTTCTTCCCGAGCTCTGTGCCGTGAACAGTGGCTCCGGCGCGCATGTGCAGGAGTGACGTCATCGCGGCTCGGGCCACTCATAGCGCCGGAGCCCGTGAACCCGGAAGTAAATCCAGGAAAGATGTCAGCCGTCTCAGCAGTGTGTGGGCGCCGTTGGAAAGATTTGTTCTAAGGTGAGTATTTCATAATGAGCTAGTATGTGATGCATACTAGCTCATAATGCCTTTGTCTTACAGGCTTTTTGGTTTATTTACAACCTCTTTAAACTGTGTATAAACATGTATATTATTTTCGTTTAACCACTTCCATACAGGACACTTACACCCCCTTCCTTACCAGACCAATTTTCAGCTTTCAGCACTCTCACACTTTAAATGACAATTACTCAGTCATGGTACACTGTACCCAAACAAAATTTTTATCATTTTTTTCTCACAAATAGAGCTTTCTTTTGGTGGTATATAATCACTGCTGGGTTTTTTATTTTTTTCAATATAAGCGAAAAAGTAGCGAAAATTTTGAAAAAAAACACTTTTTTTTAGTTTGTATTGAAAAATTTTGCAAAAAAGTAATTTTTCTTCATAAATTTGGGCGATAATTTATACTGCTACATATCTTTGGTAAAAATAACCCAAATTGGTGGATATTATTTGGTCTCTGTGAAAGTTATAGAGTCTACAAGCTCTGGTGCCAATCATTGAAAATTGATAACCAGACCATTCCTTCCC
>BLSH010450913.1:519488-531943 GCA_018402905.1 Glandirana rugosa | reverse complement strand
TTACTTGTCCATACGTAATCATTGTAGTCATTGTACCACTGTGATAACTTCTGTATGGGTCAAATTAACCATGTTATCGTGTATGTTTGTTTAACATTCTTGTAAAACTAGAACTTGAACCTAATACTACGACCTAGTCGACTTTATTATATCTACGGTAACCATCCGTATGAAATGTAAACTGCAACTCATCTGTACCGTTACAATTACCAATAATTATGTCTTTTTTCCCTAAAATAATATTGAATGGCATTTAACTCCTGGTAAGACGAACCTAAAACCCCACAAAGTCAAGAAGAGCTGCGTCTGTCAGTGAACTCGGAGAAAAGGATTTTACGGTAAGTTATAATAAAATCCCTTTTTTCTGTATTAATAACCATTAACATTGCCATGTCTACTCAACGTCAAATGTAAAGTATGCCTACCAATGGCATCTATATTATTTCAGCTGATCCAGCATCATAATCCAAGTTCAAGATCAAAATGTTCTTACAATTTGTTTGTATGTGCTATTGTACCAATTAAACTGGGTATGTCTTCAATAGTGTCACCATGTTACTGATGTTACTAATGCATACCTGTTCATTATATGGAACTTAAACTTGAAAAAATTAACAAAACAAAATAGTAATTCCTGTCATTGGAATGGACTTTGGTGTGATACTTGATTGTGTTGGATGCTGATTTTTGACAGTGACTAGTTTTTATCACACATAATTTCATGTTGTGCCCTGTATATTAGAGGCTTTAGTTTATCATTCTGACTATTCTTCTGATTTTGTTTATTTTTTTCTGTAGGTCCCGCTCAGGTCCCCATGATGTCCCCAAATGGTTCAGTCCCCCCAATCTATGTGCCTCCAGGTTATGCTCAGCAGGTATGTACATAGGTAATCACGCATACACACTGCAATGCTCTACTGTCCTTTTAGACACAGCATGTTGGAGAGCTCTGAATAAGATGCATTGCTGAAACAAACTTGTATATATGCCCTCACACACACCGGTGATTTGGCCCCGGTGCATAAACTTGACATTTTTGGGAATCTGGTAGGCACAGATGCAGTGGCCAACTCCACTGCCAGCAGCCTGTCAAAATCTATGACAGACTGCAAAACGCCACAGCTGGACATTGTATGAAACGGTTCTCGCGCTTAGGGCCATATGTTTTCATAGACGTATGCTCAGTACAGAGTCTGGATTTTGACAGGCTACTGGTAGAGCGACAAGGCGCTGCCCCTCTGCCTGCTGGGTGCCCAAAATGCCAGGATTTGATGCAGATAGGTCAAATTGCCAATGTGCATGTAGCCATAGAGAGACTGTTAGAGACCCAACTTATGATGCTGCATTTACATTACAGAGTTTAATATGGTGCAGTCATAGGTGTGGCCAGCCTATTGTATTAGAGTGTGCACCTCAAAGTTCAAGCACATGGTACCAATCACTCGCTGTGTTAATTCGGAAAGGGAAGGGACTGGTGAATTACATTTACAGGCCCCTTCCCCCACTCATACTAAAGCATCCCTGTGTGTGCCTGCAGCAGCAGCCGGTGGGAGAGAAGAGGAGGGGGGCCAGGGCAGTAGAGGGAATCTGCGCTGCAGAGGGTGATTAGTGTGCGCAGACACAACGGGCACACCCTGTGCGCACGCCTATGTGTGCAGTTATTGGAAAGACTGCAAGTTAAGCTGGCCATAGACGGTTCAAATCTTGGCCAGTTTAGCAGAGACCAGCCGAAATTTGATTTATGTATGGGCAGGCTGTACAGGTTATACTCGAAAAATTAGAATATCGCGCAAAAGTTCATTTATTTCAGTAATGAAACTTAAAAGGTGAAACTAATATATGAGATAGACTCATTACATGCAAAGCAAGATAGTTCAAGCCGTGATTTGTCATAATTGTGATGATTATGGCTTACAGCTCATGAAAACCCAAATTCACAATCTCAGAAATCTAGAATATTGTGAAAAGGTGCAATATTCTAGGCTCAAAGTGTCCCACTCTAATCATCTAATTAAGCCATAACACCTTCAAAGGGTTCCTGAGCCTTTAAATGGTCTCTCAGTCTGGTTCAGTAGGAATCACAATCATGGGAAAGACTGCTGACCTAACAGTTGTGCAGAGAACCATAATTGACACCTCCATAAGGAGGGAAAGCCTCAAAAGGTAATTGCAAAAGAAGTTGGATGTTCCCAAAGTGCTGTATCAAAGCACAGTAATAGAAAGTTATGTGGAAGGGAAAAGTGTGGAAGGAAAGGGTGCACATCCAGCAGGGATGACCGCAGCCTGGAGAGGATTGTCAGGAAAAGGCCATTCAAAGGTGTTGGGGACTTTCACAAGGAGTGGAATGAGGCTGGAGTCCGTGCATCAAAAGCCACCACACACAGACGGATCCTGGACATGGGCTTCAAATGTCGTATTCCTCTTGTCAAGCCGCTCCTGAACAACAGACAGAAGTGTCTTACCTAGGCTAAAGAAAAACAGACCTGGTCTGTAACTCAGTGGTCCAAAGTCCTCTTTTCTGATGAGCTTTTGCATCTCATTTGGAAACCAAGGACCCAGAGTATGGAGGAAGAATGGAGAGGGCACACACTGCAAGATGTTTGAAATCCAGTGTGAAGTTTCCACAGTCTGTGTTGATTTGGGGAGCCATGTCATCTGCTGGTGTTGGTCCACTGTGCTTCATTAAGTCCAGGGTCAATGCAGCCATCTACAGGAGATTTTGGAGCACTTCATGCTTCCTTCCGCAGATGAGCTCTATGGGCATGCTGACTTCATTTTCCAGCAGGACCTGGCACCTGCCCACCCTGCCAAAAGCACCAAAACCTGGTTCAATGACCGTGGGATTATTGTGCTTGATTGGCCAGCAAACTCGCCTGACCTGAACCACATAGAGAATCTATGGGGCATTGCCAAGAGAAAGATGAGAGACATGAGACCCAACAAGGCAGAAGAACTGAAGGCCACTATTGAAGCATCCTGGTCTTCCATAACACCTCAGCAGTGCCACAGGCTGATAGCTTCCATGCCACGCCGCATTGAGGCAGTAATTGCTGCAAAAGTGGCCCAAACCAAGTACTGAGTACTTATGCATGCTTATACTTTTCAGAGGTCTGATATTGTTCTATGTACAATCCTTGTTTTATTGATTGCATGTAATATTCTAATTTTCTGAGATTGTGGATTTGGGGTTTTCATGAGCTGTAAGCCATAATCATCACAATTATGACAAATCACGGCTTGAACTATCTTGCTTTGCATGTAATGAGTCTATCTCATATGTTAGTTTCACCTTTTAAGTTGCATTACTGAAATAAATGAAGTTTTGCACGATATTCTAATTTTTCGAGTATCACCTGTATGTACCCAAGTTGATTGATCGATCAACTTGGGTACAACCAGACTGCCAGATTTTACAGTCAATTATTGCACGTGGCTATTAGTATTCATTGTATTCTTTCCACCAGGAGGACACAATTGCGCCACTGGTGGGATTCCCCCATGAACACTTACAATGTTAGGGGAATCTCAAGTGATTCTCTTTCCTGCAACCTGGTTGCTCCATCTATGGCCAGGTTTAGAGTGCTATAACACTTTTATGTAGTCTTAATGTTGTAATAAGTTACCATAGCTAGCTAAACTTGTAATCAAGATTGTAGTGGGAGTGCCTAGTCTATAAAATAAAGCTGGCCATGTGTGGTTATACTTTCCTTCAAACATTCATGCGAAAGTCTGGAAGATTGAAACCAAATGTCGAACCAACCCCACTACTCAGGGTCTAATTTCCTTAATTTATTCCTCCATATCGAATAACACGGGTCCACAAACTCCTAGGTATTGTGAAAAATGGACACAGGACTTTGGTTCTACTCCACTACCAAGGGATTGGCAGAAGATGTGGGAGGCCCTGTTCAAATCATCTTGTAACGTCCTAGCTCTGGAAAACTCTTTCAAAATGATGTCCCGTTGGTATCTTACCTCAGCTAGGCTCGCGACGGGTCTGCCATCATACCCATCTAACTGCTTTCGAGGCTGCCCAGACTTAGGTGATATGAAACACATATGGTGGACCTGCCCCAAGGTCCGGAGTTTGCGGATCAGGGTGTACACTTTGGTTAACACGGTTCTTCATGTGAACTTGTGGAGAGATCCATGGGAGGCACTATAACATAAACCTATTGCCGACGACACCTGTCGGGAGCGCGCATGATTACCCATATCTTTATGGCAACGAAGCAAACCATAGCGCGGTCATGGAAAACACAGCTTCTCAGCTTTGAGGAGGTCAAAAACCAGATCCATGGTGCGCTCATTAATGAAAAATTGACAGCGATTGACATACGACAAATTTAGACAGGTCTGGCAGCCCTGGATAGACCATTTTCTGCCTTCTAAGAGAACCTCTCGAATTCTTGGAACTGGGAAGGTTCCATGCGGTACAGCCTAAAAACCCCTGGGGTGTCTATTCCCTCCCCCTTTTTTTCCTCCTCTTCTTTCTTTTTCTTTCTACTTTTTCTCTGCTTTTCGCTTTTACGTGTTTTTTTTTTTTCCCCTTTCTTCTTCTGTGAGCCCCAGATGAAGAGTAGGCCGTGGCCATCTTAGATATCCTTTTTAGATTGATTCTTACTTGGGGCCGGGTCCTCCTTACAGTTCCCTCATTTAAGTTATAGAACCACTAGGACATTTATGGTCCGACGCATGTTATTTGATGATATAGTTTAGATTGCCTAGATGTCACTTTTCTTTATTTTATAATCCGTATTCCATGCAAATCAATGGCCCTTATATTTTGAATGTTAAACTCTTTGTTATAATTTGATGCTTACAAAATTTTGCTTTAGCCACACCCTAATGAGGCATAAGATGGCAGTCGTTCTCATTTTGAACTTGGGGAGCGGTATATGTGCAAAGTCTACTGCTTTTGTTAATGCTTAGACTGTATTGTGTTTCCAATTTCACTTGTTTTATTGGAAAATCTCAATAAAATTTCAGTAAAAGAAAAGTCTGGAAGATTGTTTGGGCATTCAGTGTTGCCACCTTTGAATAAACCAATTTTAGTTTGAAGGCAGTTAAACATTTCAACCTGACCTGCTACGTGAATGGATTCCCAGACGTTTTAAAAAACAACTCTCATGATACTTGAAAAATAAAATGCAGGTTGAGAAATTAATACCTTTTGCGTTTTTCTTTTGTAAACTGCAATCATTTTCTTGGACAAGTCACGCATTTCTCATTTCATTTCCTCCTCTGTTTCTCCCCACACAAAAGCCGATTTTGTGGGTCTTGCTCTTGTGGGCTACCACTCTCTTTTTGTCTATTGCGCAGCCATGGTCTGTGTATTGCAATTGGAGGGGGAGCTTCATTCTGCTTCTCCAGCTTGTCCATACATGTGAACAGACTGGACATGTCTGAGCAGTCTGGTGACACTCCGGTGTGAGGGCACCTGTGTTTTCAGTCCTGCAACAGCGCACTCTCTTCTCATTCTGAGACCATGCTTGTGTCAGGAAAGTGCAGAGTAAAGGAGATGTTGTCAGTAAAGTGGACTGTCTCCTTTATAGAGCATTGTCGGAAATTGGGAGGGCACACTGTCACCCTCTGGATTTCGGCTTGTACAGCCCAAGGAACCCTTGGATAAAAAGCATTGTACATTTTGGGGCTAAGGCAGCTGAGGCATCCCAAAAATATAACAAAGTAATAACAGGTTTCCTTTGTTTCTTAGGAAATACAAAAGGCATGCCAAGTTTATTTGTGTACAGAAAGTCCCCTACGAACCTTCAAGCTGTGACCTTTCAAAGATGTGAACATGTGTTTGGACATTTATTTTTTTTCCATAAACCCAGCTGGCTAAATTTAAAAAAAAAAAACCCTAACAGATCGCCGTACCAACACAAGCAATGTTGGTGCAGCGATCTACCCTGCTGTGCTATTGTTTTCTGACAGGGGGACTTCCCCCGCCAGAACACACTGATCAGTGCATGCAGCCTTCTTGTTTTTGTTTTGGTTATCCCATTTTTGGTGGACACGTCCGCACCTTTTGCTTGCCTTAACCCCTGAGTCCTACGGCTCAGGCATTATGTGTTGGTTGCCGACCTGGGTCGGTGGATTATGGTTCGTTAATAGTCTTTACTTTGTGACACCCCTTTTTCTGTGTTTTCAAGCAAAGTCTGCATTGTGCCTAATGTTGATATCCCCTGCGTGGGAATTGTAGATCTGTTCTTTATATGCTAATAAAAATCATTGTACCAAAAAAAAAAGATTGTTGATATGCCCCAATTAACCTTTAAAAAATCCAACTAATGTTCCGAAAACAAAAGTTTTCAAACAAAATTCTATTGGTGTATAATCAGAGATGTTGTTATGTTACCTTTGTTTTGTCGCTATAGAGAGCAGTAGAAATGGGCGCAATGCAAATACAGTGCATGCATATTTTATGTGGTTATTTGACTTACGTTGACCACGTAACATGACCCTAATTAAAATTCAGGAAAAGCAGCAAACCTTTCAGTAAAAAAAGAAAAAAAGTACTGTTTATATTTGTAACATGACCCGCTGGGTTCACACTCTTGCGATGTCAAACATCGCATGTGATTTGCCCCGCACTGCTGTGCAGCTCACATGCGATGTCTGTGCAATGCAAATGCAGTCATACATTCAGACCAAAATGACGCAGGACCTTTTTTTGGTCCGCACTGGAATCGGATTGTATGGGTGTTCACACATATGTGGTCCAGTTCCTGCACCATCTCACAGTTCGCACTGTGATGTGCGAACCAATCTAGGGTTGTCCTTAACTTTGTATTGGCACGCGCAGTGGCTCGCAGAGGGCAGTGTGAACCACCAATGATTGGATTCGCAGGGTTAAACGCATCACTCAAGTGTGAACCAATCATACACTTTTATGGAAGAAATTCAGGTCTAAATGTGGCACTCTTTATTCCTAGCATGACGTTAACAGTGTAGTTCTAGACCAGGTACACAGAAACTCCAGTAGGAGCATTGTATCGGTAACATTGCTGCTGTGGTAAGAGCAAGCACACAGGGCTTTGCTCTTTCTTGGTTCCCAGTTATCTTGAAGCAGGGTAGGTACATGCAAGTTATTCTTACCTCGGCCTCAGATGGAGCAATTTTTTTCCTGCAATAACAGTCAATGTTAATAGGGGAATCATTCCCGCAGAGCCATTGTGTTCTCCCAGCGGGGACGGCTCGGGATATTTAATGTAAAATCCGACAGGCCGGTTGTACCCAAGTTGATCAGCTTGGGTACATTCAGCCTAGCCATACATGGTTTAGATCTCGGCCGGTTCCTGCTGAACCAGCCGACATTTGAACCGTCTATGGCCAGCTTTAGCACAAAAGCAAAAGAAACTTTAGAATTTGTTGCCCAAAATTTAATTTCCAGTAGTGGCAGCAAACAGCTGTTTCTCACCACAACTGTGCCACATTGGTGGGACATGCTTTCACTGTTTTGAGTGCCAGAACTTTTTTTGTAATAAGGATTGCCATTGTCTGCTTTATTTCTGAACACCTTGGGAGGGAGGGGTTAGATCAGCCATAGATGGGCCGAAACGGCCGAGATTCGAACCATGTATGGGCAGGCTGAATGTACCGATTGATCAACTTGGGTACAACCAGCCTGCTGTATTTTACATGCGATTATTGCAAATGGCTATAACAGCCGCTTTTTCAGTAATCACTGTCTTCTCCCGGCGGGGGCAGCTTCAGCTGTCCCCTGCTGGGAGAACACAATGGCTCATCAGGAAGGATTCCCTTGTCAAAACTGACTGTTTATAATGATTGGGAATTGAGCGCATTTCTTCAGGAAAACAATTTGCTTGGTCTATGGTTGGCCTTCGATGCTCAAAAAGCAAATTCCATTACCTCCATAATTTAGTGTAGGATGACCCTTGGTTACTTTTACTAGGACTGACAGAGAGAACACATTAGCTCAGGTGTCTTTTATAGGATAAACAGAAACATTTTTTAATATGTATTATTTAACTGGTTCTGACATTAGAAGTTCTAGAAAATGTTTGGTTTAGACTTTAGATCTTCAACATTTTCATTCTTTGTTATTCCCTTGATATGTTTGCAGAAACTGAAACTAGTGGTGAATGGCAAGTGTCAATTTCCATTGTACCTGGGTTGCCTGCAATGCCACTTCACCTTTGCTCTGGGCGGGAGGACAGTTTAGTTAATCTTTAAAAGTGGAGTTAGCTCACACACCAGCAAATATGGATCTAATTCTGATTATGTGGCAGCTGAATAAATGTGCATATTCTCTATATTACAGCTGCTGTTTTTGGCTTCAGACTTTTTTCTGCAGCCAATAAACTCTCCAGCATGTTATCCTATGTGTCCGTGCACACACTATTATCAGCAGTTTTTGGCAGGGGCGCTTTCTGGCTGGAAAAAAAAAACCCAGAATTAGTGGGTTTTGAGAGGAGTTTTGTCAGCTGTAAAAACGCTCTAACTCTGAAAAAAGCATAAAAACGCGGACAAACACTATTCGGCGTAATCAGTGTTTTTGAGCCATAAGCTTTTGTGGGAGTAAATTTTGTTTAAAAAACGCTACTGCAAAACCGCTGAAAAACGTGTTCTACAGCTACAACTTTCTACAGCTAATGCTACTGGCTTTTTTTTTTAATTAAAGTGGTTGTAAACCCTCTCAGTTTTTCACATGAATGCACTCTATGCATTAATGTGAAAAACCTTTTCTGTTGCAGCTGCCCCCAGAACCCCCGTTTACTTATCTGAGCCCGATCGCTCCCGCACCGGGTACAAGCACACCCGCTCCAGCCGGTGTCTCGAGTCCTCATTGGATAGATCGATAGCAGCGCAGCCATTGGCTCCTGCTGCTGTCAATCAAATCCAATGACGCTGGAGCCAGGGGGCGGGGCCGAGTCCTCCTGTCTCTGTCAAGGGACGAAGAAGCAGGACACAGGAGCGCTCCCTGACGGGTCACTCAATGCGAGGAGGAGACAGGAGCTTCTCTGGGGGGGGGGGACCCAAGAAGAGGAGCATAAGTATGACATGTTTTTTTTGTTTTTTAAAAAGCTGAACCTTTACAATCACTTTAAGCTTTTCAACATGGTAGGAAATGGTTAGGAGCCCCATCAAGCTATCGTTACTTATTTTGTGCTGTCTGTCACTTCCTGTCTCAGACTCAATATAATGTAATGAGAAATTTCTTCAAAGGAGGTGAAAGTTCCTCTTAGAGGTAAATATATATTTTATTCATTTTTAGCACATAAAAGAATAGGAACAATAGTAGGGACGCAGCCCAATTCAGAAGTGCACCACAAATAGAATGATGAAAGACATTTGCTTGAGATGGTAATAGTCTGACAGCACGTTAAAATCGACTAGTTACAGAGGACAATTCTGAGGGGGTGTGTGTAGACCAGCCTTTCTCAACCTTTTCAACACCGATGAACCCTTGAAATAATTCTCTGGTCATCCCTGATAAAAATTAAAAATCTACAACTCATGATACATTAGTGTGATGGTCAATGGGAAGAACGCTCTTTACACTTGTGGTCATTGGGAAGAATTACCCCCTTACATATAGCTAAAAAGATCAATGGTATCATTGGGAATTTATCTCAGAGGTAGAAATTGACCATTGCTCAAGGAACCCCTAGCAACCTCTGGAGAAACCCTAGGGTTCCACGGAACCCTGGTTGAGAAATAGGGAGATCAGGCGGAAAAGGAAAAGAGAGAAGGTAGAAACAAGGGAAATGAAAGAGAAGGGATAGGAAAAAGGGGGCTCCCGGGCACCTAGCCTGGCCCGAAGTAGGAATATCAAGATTAGTGAGGGAAGTATGGTATCCAAATCATAGCATATCTTTAAGGTCAGTGGACGTGGAAAAATCTAACCAAACGTGCCAAGATTTTAAACTTCTCGAATGTATAATTGTCCATTGCCAGCATATCCTCCATTCTCATTATGCCATTAACAGTAGAAACCCACATGGATAGAGGTGGGGATGTGGTCGTTTTCCAAAATAGAGGGATTAATTGCCTTGCTGCAGATAAGAAGAAACGTAACAAACTCATTTTTTGGGAAGTTACCGAGCATAGACAACAATGCAATAGCTGGATTGGGTGTAAGAGTATCATTATATATGGTATTCTATATCTTAAAAACATGGGTCCAAAGGTGTTTGAACTTGCTGCACTCCTACCAGATGTGTAAGTAATTTCCCTCCGCCATGCCACACCTCTAACAGGTGGCCAGTACAGAAGGGAAAATTTTATGTAACGAAAGAGGGTCCTTAGAAGTTTGTAATTTTTCTCTTGTGCGTAGCAAGAGATCATGGACTTGTGTGTAAAATGGAGGGAGGTCTGCCAATCAGCAGATGTAAACTCCTTTGCCAGATCCGTGTACCACATCTCAGTATAAGGGGGTAACTCTTCGTACAGTAATGCATGCAGGAGTTGATAAGTCAAGGATACTAGATGTCTGGGTATTTCATGTAGCGAGCATAAACGTTCATATTCCATAAAAGGTCTATGAATCTAGGTGGAGCTGAGCTGAAATGGGAACCGCCATTGGTATTTGTGTCTGTCCTGAAGCATCTGAGTAAGGGGTTTCAGGGCTCATCTCATGTTCAAAGTTTGGCGAGAAAGATCTGGCAGGAGCATGACGGGTATCATTAAAAAGGATGGTGTCTTGCAAGCTGGCTGCCGGCATGATCTCTTCTTTGATTTTGTAAAAATGCAATCTGCACAACGTGTCACGGGTGAAGGTTGGATCAGGGTTCCTCAGGCCCGAGGTTCTGTAAACCCTGTCCAGTTCCAATGGTGCATCTTTGGGTTATATCAGAAGCTGGTTAAATATGGCAGTAACTGCTGTAGTAAGATCCTTAGGTTCTATCGATTCAGGAATGCTACGGATATTGTTTCGGCGATTTCTGTTCTCAATATCGTCCTGTTGATACATTAGTTGCTGGAGCTGGACAGTATGTTAATTTAAGGTTTTCTCATGTCCTCTGCATAGCACTGCATAATCCGTCAGTTGTGTTCTCGATATCTTCCATGCGGACCCCTAGATCCCTCTTAAGTTCGGTAATCTGTCTATAGGTTTGTTGGATTCGTGCAACACATTGCTCAAAATTGGCTTTTGTGGGCAGAGATCTGATGTAGGTATGTAAGGACCGCATCTGAGACTCCATATCCCAGCCATCTCCCGAACACAGGGAGGCCTGGGAGAGGCTGTGTGACCATCTTGTGTGCCTGTCAGAGCCGTGTGGGGAGAGGGAGTGGCCGCGGGTGCTCACCTTCATGCTGGCAGTGGAGTCAGAGCTCGCTGGTGAGAGAGGCGCCGGCGCCATCTTGGAGGCCTGCTTATGTTATGAGGTGGGCGAAGAACAAGTGAAAAAGGCACCTAAATCCCCTTCTTGGAGTCCTTGGGTTGTGATTTGCCAATGTGAGAGGTTTGGTGGCAATCCATGCAGTGTGGAGGTCCCGTAGGAGCTGTAAGAAACGGGAGCCGAGCTGAAACACAACTCACCGCTCCATGCACCAAGCCACGCCCCTCCTGAAATTTCCTCTTAGACGGCTGTCACTAGAAAAAGTGACCTCATTGATTCCACTGTCATCTTCTGATCCTGACACAGCTTTAACATTTTGGAATTCACATCATTTTCTGCACCAAAGACAATGGTAATTAAGAAAAATAGAGGAGATGAAGTTCACCAATGAGGATACAGACAGCAATAGAAACCTGACAAAGGTTTTAACAGTCCATCACAGCCAGTGAGCCAATGAGGAGAGAGAGAAGGGGCGTGGCAGAGCTGCGGCTCTGAGTGTGAATGGACACACAGAACTGTGGCTTGGGAGCAAGCCTGCTCAAGTGCCCCTATTGCAAGCTGCTTGCTCTGGGGGCACTTGGCAGAAGGGAGGGGCCAGGAGCGCCGGCGGGGAACCCGAGAAGAGGTGGATCAGGGCTGCTCTGTGCAAAACCACTGCACAGAGCAGGTAAATACAACATGTTTGTTATTTATTTATTTAAATTTGACTTTAATATTACTTTAAGCTAGGTACACACAGGCCAAAAATCATCCGAAAACGGTTGGTTCAGCAGGTACCAGCCAGTTTTCAGCCCGTGAGTACACCTCCTCACATGACAGGCTTTGGTCAAACAAGCATTCTGGAAAACCAGCAGCCGATCAGCATCCGATAAGCGTTTGCAGCCAATGGCCCACTGGTTGGACGAAATAAAGCTTCCTATGTGTACTAGGCTTTACAGTATGCAAAGCAAAAAAAAAAAAGTTTGGACTTCACATACCTTTTAGGGCAGTGGTTCTCAACGCCGGTCCTCGGGACCCACCAACAGGCCAGCGGACAACCACCCAGGGCTCCTGGCCGCAACTCTTGGTGACGGGATTTTCCATACACTTCAGGTTTGAAAAAAAAAAAACGAAACGTATGACATTTCGGATCATGTGTGTCCTTCG
>BLSH010450913.1:504432-519478 GCA_018402905.1 Glandirana rugosa | reverse complement strand
CCACACTTCACTGTGATTTGAGACTTATTTGACATTGACGTTGTGTGGTGTGACTGACCGTACATGACTTAAGTATGCACCGTTAAGTCTAAAATCGAGGGCAACCGTACTTAATAAGATACTTATATAAGAACTTACTTTATAAGAACTTACTTATATAAGAACTTACTTTATACTTTATAAGATACTTATTGTCATAAGACACGTACAACGGGATTTTGTCACCAAGAGTTGAGGCCAGAAGCCCTGGGAGGTTGTCCGGTCCAAACGTCCTATTGACTTTATGTAGTGTCCACTATAGTAAACGACGAGTCACTAACGTCATAAGATCAGACGTAGAGGTGTTCCATTATGAATTTTAGACCGGACAACCACCCAGGACTCCTGGTCTCAACTCTTGGTGACGGGATTTTACATACACTTCAGGTTTGAAAAAAAAAAAAAAAAACGAAACGTATGACATTTCGGATCATGTGTATCCTTCGAAATAAAGCAGGTTGGTCACCCGGTAACCGACGTTTGCCAGATTTTAAGTATTACCTTGTGGAGATGCAGACTAGAATACTGCAATCACTGAGCAGCAAATGATATCACCTGTGATGTATTTCAGTTATCCTGCAAACCTGGCCTGTTGGAGGGTCCCGAAGACCGGAGTTGAGAACCACTGTTTTAGGGCAACATGCACAGAATACTGTTATTCATAGAATATTTCATATTTCATTCAAGAATATATTCATTCAAGAATATTTCATTCAAGAATATATTCATAGAATAATTCATGCCAACGGGAGCTAAAATCTGAATTGCCACGTATGAATTCAGTACATGCCAGTCAGTGTGGTGTGTTGCAGTTACAGTTTATTCAGAGTTTAGTGTCACTTCACACCACACAGGCTTCAGTAAGTACACTCCCTGTTTAGCATGTAGACAGTTCTGTGTGTTCAGTCTGCACTGGATAATAGAGAAGTTAGTCTGAGGTCAAATAAGTGGGCAGTATGCGCAGGGCCGGCGCAACTGCTAGGCGAACTAGGCAGCCTCCTAGAGTGCACTGCCGCCTAGGGCACAGCCACAGCCTCTGGTTTCCCTACTCTCAGCTGCAGGGGCATAGAGAAGGGGAAGTCAGGGGGTCCAAACCCCCCCCCCCCCCCACGTGCATCCACCATGTCACAGCAGCTAGGCTAGTGTGGTGCTGCACTGCCACAAGCTAGCCTGTCTTCTCCATGCTGCATCTAATATAATACATGTGTTTCCAGCTTGCCCAAATTCTAAAATAACATGCCGGTACTCAGGAAATACTGTATGTCAGGAGGAAGGGACTTATGAGCTTCAGATAACCATTGGCTGAGGAGGCAGCAGGGGGTGGTGCCACTTCCTCCTCAGCCAATGGGTTCTCAGTGTGCTGTCCATCATTCCAACTAAATCTTCATCTGGGGGGCTTCCTGTCTTAGTGGTTGCAGGATGAAGAGGCTCTGATGTGAGGAGAAGTCTGCAAACAAGATCTAGAACTGCATGCAGAGAGTGAAGGTTCTGCAGTGTAGAAAGAAGAAGAATGGTGGCACTCCGTAGCAATGTCCAAAGCTTAAAATATTTATTTAAATGTTGCCAGAAATACAGCGGTAGAGATGTTTCACTCGAGACGCTCGAGCTTCCTCATTACTCAACCAAGGTTCTGCAGTGATTGAGGCGAGGGAAGAGAAAGTGTTTTACCCCAGCAGAAATAAAGGAAAAACAGGGAGCTGCCTGTGCCCCTCTTTAATACCCACCCATATTCCTGTCCTTTTAATGTGGTGGCAATAACCTGACACCTGTGCAGCATAGGTGTTGGCTTAGGCTACTTTCACACCAATGCCGCCCGAGTGTTAGCGGTAAAACACCCCTAATTTGAGGCGCTAATCTCGCTTATTCGGTTGGCAACAGTGCACTTTTAACCCCCACACAATGGGTTAAATGTGCCGGGTAGCTGCGCTCCCGAAGCCGCGTACAGCCACTTCGGCAGCACTGCCCATTCATTTCAATGGAGGAGGAGCGGTGTATGCATCGCTCCCACGCCACCCAAAACGGCTTGCAGGAGATTTTTTACCTTTCTGCAAGCGCACTGGCCCAGTGTGAAAGCACTCAGGCTTTCACACTGGGGTGCATTAGGAGACAGTTTAGAGGTGCTTTACAGGCGCTGTTTTTAGCGAAAAAACACCTGTAAAGCGCCTCTGGTGTGAAAGGGACCTACTGTCACCATGTTAAAAGGACAGGAATATGGGTGGTATTACAATTAGTGTTATTGAGCTGGGCAGCTGCACTCCAGTAACCACCTTTAGGGTCCATTGAAACTGCATGTAACTCACACAGGGACGCTGTGTGCTTCACATGCAGTTCTGTGCAGTGCAATTTTTTTTTTTTTTTTAAGGGGGTGCAAGTAAGCTGGTCTTGCTTAGGGGGCAAAATAGTCTAGCACCGTCCCTGAGTATGCAATTCGACCCCTGTGCCAGACAAGGCAGCTTCCATCAGTGACTTCCAGGACAAGTCGGAACAAGTTTAATTAGTGAGTGTGGAGCAGTAGTAAATATGCAATAGTAAAATTATTCAAATGTTCAGTTATGCAGCAGGGGAGTAAGCCTGGCTCAGCCCTCATTTTCCCTTTCTCCTCGTTGTAGGTTATTGAAGACAATGGTGTGCGGAGAGTCGTAGTTGTTCCTCAGCCCCCCGAATTCCACACAAGTGGCCATGCAGTTATACATCGACCTCCACCCCCTCTGCCAGGTTTTATTCCCCTTCCTGCTATGATGCCGCCACCTCCTCGTCACATATACTCGCCGGTCGCTGGAACAGATATTGCCTCTCAATATACGCCTCAGTATCATCCCACACAGGTATATGGAGATTTGGGTAAGTACTCTCTCTACTTTGACTGTCTATATTTATTTTACAAGCTATTGTGTTTTTTTGTTTCTAATTGAAGTTTATAGGAACCAACTATGCATCAATAATATAGAAGAATATACTGCATGGTCCTACTAGTAACTTATTAATGGGCTGCTGTTTGCCCTGGTTTACAGGAGGGGAAGATCCCCTGCTAGCTGTCAAAATGGGGACTGGGGGGTGCGAGGGTCCTTTCATATGTAACATGTTGCATGTTACACTCTGAATATGGGTGTAACATGGTACAAAAGGTGAATTTATACTTGATTACACCTTTCATGTGTTCCCGCAATCAAAATAAATAACAAGTATATAAAAAGTGCCCTGTTGCCTAAACTCCTATACCACAGTGCTGTATGTGAAGAAAATAATAAAAATACCAAGTGTCTACACCAGTGGTCTCCAAACTGCGGCCCGGGGGCCAGATGCAGCCCTTTGCTTGCCTTTATCTGGCCCTTGGGGCACTATTTTATCTACAGATAAACAATGGCACATGCTTTCTTGCCAATGAAGGGGCACAATTCCTCCCAATGACACCAAAGATGGGGTATTGTTTTTTCCCACTGACATCAAGACCTTTTATACGCTCAATGGCCATAGTCCGGCCCTCCTAAAGTCTGAAGGACAGTAAACTGGCCCTTTGTTTAGAAAGTTTGGAGACCCCTGGTCTACACCACAAATTATATTAACACTAAGAACAAAATTTTCGTATTCAATAGTGCATTCCTGTTTTTCTGTTTTTGTTTTTTTTTTACTTAAAGTTAGCTTTAAGCCGCACATATCCCAATTTGACTGCATTATTGCATAGTCAGATTTTAATTGCGGCCTGTGTACTGGTAGTAGATTTTCCCTCATTTTCTACTTAATGAAACCGTTGTAAGAAGTTTAGGTAAATTTCTCCGATGGAGCCTCTGATAGCAGTAAAATGGCCAAGAGGTCATCCATTTTTAACTGTTCTCGCACAAATTTCATACTGCATTTCCCCTTTTTTGACGACAACAGTAGTATGCAAAAGTTTAGGAACCCCTGACAATTTCCATGATTGTCATTTATAAATATTTGGGTGTTTGGATCAGCAATTTCATTTTGATCTATCAAATAACTGAAGGACACAGTAATATTTCAGCAGTGAAATGAGGTTTATTGGATTAACAGAAAATGTGCAATATGCATCAAAATTAAATTAGAAAGGTGCATAAATTTGGGCACCCCAACAGAAAAATCACATCAATATTTAGTAGAGCCTTCTTTAACAAAAATAACAGCCTCTAGACGCTTCCTATAACCTGTAATGAGTATCTGGATTCTGGATGAATGTATTTTGGACCATTCCTCCTTACAAAACATCTCCAGTTAAGTTAGGTTTGATGGTTGCTGAGCATGGACAGCCCGCTTCAAATCACCCCACAGATGTTCAATGATATTCAGGTCTGGGGACTGGGATGGCCATTCCAGAACATTGTACTTGTTCCTCTGCATAAATGCCCGAGTAGATTTTGAGCAGTGTTTTGGGTCGTTGTCTTGTTGAAATATCCAGCCCCGGCATAACTTGTGGAGTGGAATCCATGCGACCCTCAACTTTAACCAGATTGTGGGTAGCAAGTGTTTTTCTTGAAACGCTGTGTTCTTTTGTCGCCATGCATAACTCCCCTTGTTATGACCAAATAACTCAATCTTTGTTTCATCAGTCCACAGCACCTTATTCCAAAATGAAGCTGGCTTGTCCAAATGTGCGTTTGCATACCTCAAGCGACTCCGTTTGTGGCGTGTGTGCAGAAAAGGCTTCTTTTGCATCACTCTCCCATACAGCTTCTCCCTGTGCAAAGTGCGCTGAATTGTTGAACGATGCACAGTGACACCATCTGCAGCAAGCTGATGCTTTAGTTCTTTGGAGGTGGTCTGTGGGCTGTTTTTGACCATTCTCACCATCTTTCGCCTTTGCCTCTCCAGTATTTTGTGTGACCTGCCACTTCTGGCCTTAACAAGAACTGTGCCTGTGGTCTTCCATTTCCTCACTATGTTCCTCACAGTGGACACTGACAGCTTATATCTCTGCTTTTTGTAGCCTTTCCCAAAACCATAATGTAGAACAATCTTTATTTACCGGTCATTTGAGAGTTGTTTTGAGGCCCACATGTTGCCACTCTTCAGAGGAGAGTCAGAGAACAACAACTTGCAATTGGCCACCTTAGATACCTTTTCTCATGATTGGATGCACCTGTCTATGAAGTTCAAGGCTTAATGAGCTCACCAAACCAATTGTGTGTTCCAATTAATCAGTGCTAAGTAGTTACAGGTATTCAAATCAACAAAATGACAAGGGTACCCAAATGTATGCACCTGTCTAATTTTGTTTTGATGCATATTGCACATTTTCTGTTAATCCAATAAACCTAATTTCACTACTGAAATATTACTGTGTCCTTCAGTTATTTGTTAGATCAAAATGAAATTGCTGATCCAAACACCCAAATATTTATAAATGACAATCATGGAAATTGTCAGGGGTTCCTAAACTTTTGCATAAAACTGTATATTCCAATTGTAAAAATGTATGAGTCATGGGTGAAAACATTTTAAATGCATTAAATTGAAAATTTGATTACTTTTTTTCTGTTGTGTTAAAAACTTCAAATAACGGTAAAATACAACATAACATAAGAAGAAACACAAGAAGAAGGACTTAGAACCCTTTAAAAAAACATATGTTAATTGTACAGGGCAGGACACAGGCTGCATAGTCATAGACTGTGGGTTGTAGGCTGGTTCTTTCAGGTGTTTGGATACTGGCAAGCTTTTAAAGACAAGACCCCTCTCCCCAGTATCCTCCCTATAATCCTACTCCACTCAATTAATCCTCAGTCCTTTGCTAGTGTCTGGAGGTGATGGACCTCCTCTTCCTTGCCGAGGAATCGCTCTTAGCTTAACTACTTTATTTTCTCTTTGGATTCTTCATCCAACTCTTTAATCAACACTTCACTTCTTTTTAAAACAACAATAGAGTAGTGCACCAAATCCGCAAAACCCTGGGAACTGTGCATGGACCCCATTTTGTCGGGACAGCCTTTTAATGTTGCTTTAAGGACTGGATCCTGTGTGGGAACTCACCTTGGCACTTTGTGCAATGGGTATAGTTAGCTGCAAGGTGCTTTACATGTCTAGGGCTCAGGTCCATCCCTATGGTAGCTAAACCCTGATGTCCCCTCTGGGGGTATGCCCACCATAATGGGCTAAGCCTGGACCCTATATAGGGGCTAGCGACGTGGACAGGTAACACAGGGTCACTCTGTATCTCTACCATTATTATAGCCATGCAATCCTGAATAGTATGCATTCATACATTTTAACTATCAGGAAATCGGGCTTGTGTTTGTAATTCTTTTCACTTTTACAGTGTAAACTTTTCAAACTTGGTTTTAACATTCAACCACGCAGAAATGTCTCAACTGAATGACCAGTTCACGCCACATCACACCACAGGTAATGCACTATGCAGCTTTTTCTGCTTAGACTCTCCTATAAGGTACTTCTCTTGCCCTTTTACAAAACACTCTGGCTGCTGCATACTTCCTCACAGATATGCGGATATTCTTCATTAGAGTGCTGGGCCTCATAGTTGCTTCCTTTTGAAGCTGTTCCATTTACCCAGTTCAATTCAAGGACTCTCCAGCGCAATGTCTTGTGGGCATAAAACAAATATGCTCCCTCTCTTGAACTCCCTATGCTTCTCTCCGGCCAAGCAAAGAATTCTCTAAGCTTGGTGGATTTCCAAACCAGTCTTGACAGTGGGGAAGTTGTTTCTACCATAGCAATGGAACGTGATAACAGATGCCAGTCTCTCAGGCTGGGGAGGCGTGAGCTATACTCTCGCAGTTTAAGGAGTATGTTCTCCCAAGGAAGCCAAGCTCCCCATCAATGCCTTGGTGCTCAGAGTGATAAACATGGCTCTGCACCACTGGTCCCCCCTTTTTCTTCAGGACCTAGAGGTAACTATGCAACCTAGTCATGCAGCCTCGAAAGAAGCAGACCTGATTATCTCATAGACTGAGAAACACTGTCCAGTGATCTCTGCTGTCCACATCCCAGCAGTGGACAACTAGAAGGCAGATTATCTCAGTTGTTCACTGCCTTTACAAAGGGACGTGGGCCCTTCACCCCAGCATCTTCAACCTGATATGTCAGAGATGAAGGACATGAATATCCTGGCCTCTAGTTTCAACAACACATTCGCTCTGTTTGTAGCCAGGACCAAGGATCTTTTAGCACTGGCATTGGATGCTCTGATAATTCAGACTGCCTTTCCTCCAGTGTGACTTCTGCCACAACTGTTTCATAAAATAGAGCAAAAGAAACCAGTGATTTTCATTGCACCAGAACCTGGTACAAAGACATTCTCAGACCCCTAGGAGATGACGCCTTGCCTCTTTCAGGCCAGACCTTCTGTCTTAAGTTCTATGTTCCATTCTGCTTCTCAGTGAATGGCCGGTCTTGAGGGACAGAGGGGTCTCTGATTCTGTCATTCCCACATTTCTTAAAGCAAGGAAAGCCACTTCCAGAAAGATCTAGTATTGTACCTGGAATTCCTTCTTTGCATGGTGTGAATACAAACCCTCCAACCCCAGAGATTACCCTATGCCTCACATTCAACCCTCCTACAATCGGGACTTGACCAGAACCTAGCCATAAGTACTCTTATAGGAATGGGTTCAGCCTGGTACATTCTTTTTCAAAAATCTCTGACTTGGCTTTCACTTGTAAAAACCTTTATTCAGGGTATTTATTGGTTCAAACTGCCCTCACAACACTCTGTGCTTCCCTGGTACCTCAATCTTTGTTTTCTCTGCTCTGCAGAAACAACCGTTATAACCCATCAAGGAACCCCCCCTGGATGATCTGTCCTGCAAGCCTTGGTGGTTATGATATTTGTCAGACATGTCTTTGAGTTAGCATCTCTCTCTTGTAAAGAGCTATTCTTTATAAAGATAAACTAGTCTTGCACCCAAGACCCCCCCCCTTTCTTCCTAAGGTGTTGTCAGCCTTCCTTCAAAGATATAATCTTTCCTTCTTTTTGTCCTGCTCATAATTACCCAAAGAAAATTGTTCTTCACTCTCTGGATGTGGTCAAAGCCATCAGAATTAGTCTAAAAGCTACAGCTTTTGTCAGGAAGACGGACTTCTACTTATTTGTCCTAACCTCAGAACCTCACAAGGGACATCCTGCTTCAAGATCCATAAATGCTAGATGGACAAAACATCCAACTTAAAGAACTTTCTCCCTATAGGATAATCACCTCCTGCACTACTACTTGCTCACTAGGTTTGTAGGCGTTTCCTGGGCATTCTGACATCAAGTCTCTGTTGCCTAGTGTTGTAAGGGTGCCACGTGATCTTGTGTTCATACAGGTAGACATCCAGTCCCCTGCAGATGCATCTTTCTTCCGCAAGGTTCTTGCAGCAGCACTCTTGAGTTAAGTCTGTTGACCCTTGTTATTGGGCCGGTTGGCACAGTTCTGTTTGTTTTGTTGTTGCCTACCCTTCTCATTCATTGCTTAGGGATGTCCAAGGGTGTGTGAATATCAAGCCTGTATTCTGTACTGTACAATTTTGACTGAAAGGAATTTTGACCTGGCTGTAAATTTGATATCTTAGAGAGCAGTACAGGACACAGGTCACCTCCCCTCTGTTCCTGTGTTACTCTGCATTGCTTGATGAAAAAAGCTGCTCTCTCACAAAGTGAGATAGGGTTATAGGGGAACACCCAGGGAGGCATGTCCTCAAAAGCTTTTCCAGTGTCCAAATCATCTGAAGGTATTAGCCTTTTATCCAGGATTTATGAATATCAGGGCTGTGTCCTGTATTGTACTCAAAATAAGGAATTCACAGGTAAGTCAGATTTCCTTTTCTTTATTGCCGCATACCTGTATGATTGTTCAACTTTAAGCTTTGCTTTAGGTACTCTTTTCCCACTTGGCTTCAAAGCATCCCTAGGCAAGTGCTACCACTTTGTGCTTGCTTAGTTCCTTTTGTTCCAACCACAAAGTGTATTTATATAAAAGTCAAAAGATGCTGTTTTATGCTCAGCATGCTTTTACATGTGTATGTCAAAATGCATACAAACAAGGAATTGGCTGTGTGTGACCCCTTTCTACAGCTGTTATAGGTTATCACCCCTTCACTTCTGTAGCACTTAATTACAGTGGTCCAGGGAAGGTCATACAAGGCAAAAAGGTATAGCTCCAATAGTGCTTTAATGGTAATTACAACATCTATTGCTGAACGTAATGGCATCGATATAGGCACCTTTTCCCTGGGGAGTTCTGTCTGTCCATTTTTCATCCATCTGTTCACAGATGAAAAACAGAAAAAAATGCATTCCAATGGGCAAATCGATGTAAATGGATGATCATCCGTTTACATTGGTTTACACTCGTGTCCATTCAGGTCCAATTTTTTTAACAAAGCAAGTCTTTTGGTTGACCCTGCCACCTTGTGACGTCATTGCAGTGCTGTCATAAGGGGCAAGATCACCCTGTGATGGGATTGGGTGCCCCTGTCCATTTGTTTACTTAAGTGGCAGGGTTGAATGACTGGTCCGCTTCCCCTCATGGCTAAAGTAAATAAAGAGACGAGGTCACCTAATAATAAGCCCATATATGGTCAGTGACATCATAGGGGGTAGAGTAACCTGGTGACATTACTGTGTGACTCTGCCCCTTTGTTTACTTTAGTGGTGGGGGAAGCAGGGCTGTCATTCAGGGCCGGCAAGCAGTGGGAGCACTTGGGTTCAGCCGTTTGTGCGGGTCAGTGGCCGTTGTTCATTGTGATTGACCATATTTTTAACACTACTTTTCTTGGTGAATGAGTAGGGGTACCTCATACTCCCATACCACTTCACATTGTGGGATTTTGGGGTCCCCTGGTTAAAGGTTGGGACTAGGGTTGCACCGATACTGAGCATTTGCACTTGTACAATTGCTCTGATGCCTAATCCAATACCTGGGCAGCCTCACAGGTGATCGGTGTGGCTTTTAATAAAGCAGGTGATAGCCACTTCTTTTCCTCTCTCTCCCGTGGCTTTCAGCTATTTTATTCAAAGCCACGCAGGGAGATCGGTGATTGTAACTCCCCCACCGCCACACGATCACCCCGACTCTCCCCTGTATCCTCCTCTGGGTCCTCTGTGTCGTCCTCCGTGCTCCTCCTCCAGTCCCTGTCCGTGTTCTCCTCCAGTCCGTGTGCTCCTTCAGGTCCCCCTCTGTGCTGCCGGGTCCTCGGTGTCGTCCTCCCGTCCCCCCTGTCCCAGGTCTGTCAGAATGGAGAGCAGAGGAAGGAGCCGGTAAATAAGTCATTTACTGACTCCTTTCTTTTCTGAATGAACAAAGTCCATGATCACTGACTCTGCCCATTCATAACTGAGCCTCTGTCTCCTGTCCATTCATCTTCAGTGCAGCTGAGGCTACTGAGAAAGGGACTGGTAATCTGTGTCCTTAGTCCCTCTCCCTGTCTCAAACGGGAGATGTCAGGGGTCTGTTCAGACCCCTGATATCTCACCAAAGCCACCCCCATCAGGGCTGATTAGAAAAAAGAGAATGAATTGTAATAAATATTTAAAGTTAATAAAATTAAATAAACACTGTCCCCCCCCCCCCCCAAAAAAAATACTGATACAGTCCAAGCCTTATCAGTGCTGCATATTATTAGTGCCACTGTCACGACATTAAAAAAACGGTATCCGGTATCGGCGAGTACTTGAAAAAAAGTATTGGTACTTGTACTCGGTCTTAAAAAAATGGTATCGGTGCAACCCTAGTTGGGACAAGGTGTTTTGCCGGCTGGGGGCATGTGGCCTGGTATGGTTCGGGAAGGGGGGCCACATGATTGATTGTCCCCCCTTACCTGACAGGTTGCGTGCTGAGATAAGGAGATAAGGGTCTGGTACGGATTTTGGACTGGTCCTCACGCCTTTTTTTTTTCATCTCTGGTGCTAGATCAACCCCCCCCCCCCCTCTTATCCTTACCAGACCTGGCATGGCTGGGGGGATGGGGGGGACCTGCATGTCGTGTTTCTTTTTTTATGGGGGGGGGGGGGATTCTTTAGTTTTTTTTCAGTGTTGGCTCTTTTGTTCACATTCTTCTGTCAGTGGGGAATCCCTAACTCACAGCAGTCATGGTTGTTAAGGACGCCAGTGGGTGGTTAAAAATGGATGTAAGCTGAATCTGTTTTTTTTTTGTTTTTTGAAAAACCGTGACTGAGCAGGTGATGCCTGTGTGAAAGGTCAAAAGGAGCCATACAGGTAAATCAAGTTAATTTAAAATTCTTTCTTTTTCTTTGATTTTTAGATCTGCTTTAAAGTGGAACTAAAGGGATTTCTTTTTTTCATTTTTAATACAGTAAGAGAGGGTTATAATGAGTCATTCAGTGGGTTTGCCTACTTTTTTTTTTGCCAGCTGTTTTGTTCACTTTTTGCTGACAGCAGGGATGAGTCACTGATTGTTAGGACGCCAGCAGTTGCTTGCTCCTAACAACCAACACAAATTGCAGGCAAAAACGCACAAAAAAAAAAAACATTGGGAATTGGTAAGCTGCAATACAATAAATGTTTGCTTTTGGGTTTAATACTGCCTGCAACTGTTTGGTTGGAATTGCCCATTTAAATTGTATAAACAGAACTAATAACCTAAACCGTGTTATAAATGTTTTTATAGCTTAATTCATATCTTGATCATTGTAGATATACGGATTTAATTTTGTCAGTTATTTCCTGAAATTCTGTGATTCATTTCCGTAGATCCGCTATCACATGGGAGGTCCAATCTCAGAGATGAGAGGTCAAGTAAAATACATGAGAGACTGCAGAAGAAGCTAAAGGACAGACATGGTGCGCAGAAAGACAAGCTCAACAGCCCCCCATATTCACCCAAGAAAAGCACTTCCCCAGTCAATGAATCCAATGGCATTATCAAAGGACAAAACAGTCCGTCTCTAAACACAGGACAGTCCAAGAACAAGCAGAAAGGGAAGACATCAGCCCAGGTAGAAGCAGAACCGCCAGGTAATTGTGACCATAAAAAGGATGCCAAGGGCTGGTGATCACAAAGTAGGAGTTCATATTTTGCAAACTCTTAGTGCATTGCTACAACTTTGCTTTTTTTAATTTGGGTTTTTGTAGCACCAGTAAATATGAAATTTTAAAGTGCATGTTAATTTCTCATACAGTGCCTTGAAAAAGTATTCATGCCCCTCATTTTCCACATTTTGTCATGTTACAACCAAAAACATATTTGTATTTTATGTGTGAGACCAACACAATGTGGCACATAATTGTGAAGTGGAAGGAAAATGAAAAATGGTTCTCCAATTTTTTTTCAAATAACTATCTGAAAACTGTGGTGTGCATTTGTATTTGGCCCCCCTGAGTCAGTACTTTGGGGATGTCTCTACCAGCTTTGCACATCTAGAGAGTGACGTTTTTGCCCATTCTTCTTTGCAAAATAGCTCAAGCTCTGTCAGATTGGATAGAGAGCGTCTGTGAACAGCAATTTTCAAGTCTTGCCACAGATTCTCAATTGGATTTAGGTCTGGACTTTGACTGGGCTATTCTAACACATGAATATGCCTTGAGCTAAACCATTCCATTGCAGTTCTGGCTGTATGTTTAGGGTCATCGTCCTGCTGGAGGGTGAACCTCCGCCCCAGTCATTTGCAAACTCTAACAGGTTTTCTTCTAAGATTACCCCGTATTTGGCTCCCTCCATCTTCCCATCAACGCTGACCAGCTTTTCCTGTCCCTGCTGAAGAAAACCATCCCCACACCATGATGCTGCCACCAGAATATTTCACGGTGGTGGTGTGTTCAAGGCAATGTGCGATGTTAGTTTTCCACCACACATAGAGTTTTGCTTTTAGGCAAAAAAGTAAAATTTTGGTCTCATCTGACCAGAGCATCTTCTTCCAACATGTTTGCTGTGTCCCACACGTGGCATTTTGCAAACTGCAAATGGGACTTATAGTTTTCTTTCAATAATGGCTTTCTTCTTGCCACTCTTACATAAAGGCCAGATTTGTGGAGTGCATGACTAATAGTTGTCCTGTGGACAGATCCTCCCACCTGAGCTGTGGATCCCTGCAGTTCCTCTAGAGTTAACATGGGCCTCTTGGCTGCTTCTCTGAGTAATGCTCTCCTTGCCCAGCCTTTCAGTTTAGGTGGACGGTCATGTCGTTGTAGGTTTGCAGATGTGCCATATGCTTTCCATTTTCAGATGATGGATTGAACGGTGCTCGGTGAGATGTTCAAAGCTTGGGATATATTTTTATAACCTAACCCTGCTTTAAAGAGGAAGTAAACCCAGATTGGGTTTACGTCCTCTACAGCCCCCTGTAAAGTAGAAGCATAATGGGCTACTATGCATCGCATAGTAGCCCATTATGTGCCACTTACCTGCAAACTAAGCCAGCGGCGTCCAGCACTGTCCCCTGTGCTGGCGGCGTCCATCTTCAGCCCCTCTTCCTTCCGGAGACGCGACTCCGCCTCTGTGACTGTCCAGAGTCGCGTGACGTCACTCCCGCACATGCGTGCGGGAGCCGCCAGTCACGGCATGATCACAGTGAGGAAACGGCACGGAGGCTGTTTCTTCACTGCGCATGTGCCGAAATGACGCCAGCACATCCAAAACACTGCATATCTCCTGAACTGTACAGGTTTAGGAGATATGCAGGGCACCTACAGGTAAGCCCTATCATAGGCTTGCCTGTAGGTTAAAGTGGTTGTCACGAGTTGACAACCACTGTACACTTCTCCACAACTTTATCCCTGACCTGTCTGGTATGTTCCTTGGGCTTCTTGATGCTGTTTGTTCACTAAGGTTCTCTAACAATGTTCAGAGGGCTTCACAGAACAGCTGTATTTATACTGAGATTAAATTACACACAGGTGGACTCTATTGACTCTATTAGTTCCACTAAATTTTAGTTAGGGGTAACAGAGTAAAGGGGGCTGAATCCAAATGTACTTCACACTTTTCAAATTTTTTATTTGTAAAAAATGTTCAAAACCATTTATCATTTTCCTTCCACTTCACAATTATGCGTCACTTTGTGTTGGTCTATCACCAGTGGCTGCCCGTGCATTGAGGGCGCACGGGTGCCGCCCCCCCTAACACCGCCGCCGCCCTCCCTATCCATGCGCCCGGTCCCTTTCAGGATGCCGGGCCTTTCAGGATGCCAGGTGCATGAATTCTTATGGCGGGGATAGGTGGGACGTGTGTTTTTTGAAGCACTGATTAGAGCCACTAACAGAGGCTTCAAAGTAGGATGGGCTTGGGGCGCAGAGCATTGTGTCCAGAGCCCACCCAGGTGTGTTGCAACAGCAAATGAATATTCGCTGATGCAACGCTGATCCTCCTCCCAGCCAGTTGGGAAGCAGGTATGAGACCTGGTTCCCGATTGGCCAAAACGTCAGGCGATCCTATTGGTTGCTTAGGGCCGAGAGGAGACGCACCGCGGAAGCTGCTCCAGGAGAGGACACCGGAGCAGCTTTCTTTGAGCTTGCCAACTGGACCGGAGCGACCGAGCTGGAAGCTGGAAGAAAATCTGCTCGCCTCACGCTGAAGGACCCGGAGCCCACCACCATGATGGGGTAAGGACTGACCACTGTCTATCACATAATATCCCAATAAAATACATTTACGTTTTTGGTTGTAACATGACAAAATGTGGAAAATTTCAAGGGTTATGAATAGAGTTGAGCGAACCCGGACTGTAAAGTTCGGGTCCGTACCGAACTTTGGGGTGTCCGGGACCCGGACCCGGACCCGGACTTTTCAAAAAAAGTCCGGGTTCGGATCCGGTGTTCTGGTAATTTTAATGAAAAATCTTAAAAATGCTGTAAAAAAGCCCAGGAAGGTCCTAGAGGTCTGCAAAAGGAAGGAAAATGTGGGTAAGGGTGGGACAAGTGCCCTACAAAGAAATGGGGACAGGGAAATAACTTTAAATATTTTTTAAAAAATAAAAACATAAAAATGCAAAAATGGAGATCATCTTCAAAATGGGTCTGAAAAGTATTAATTAACATTAGAGGCCATAGAACTGTTCTAAAATCATCTTCAAACTATGTCCAAAAAGTATAAATAAGCC
>BLSH010450913.1:469340-502342 GCA_018402905.1 Glandirana rugosa | reverse complement strand
TCATCCCTCTCCACTCGTTAGTGTATTCATTGTTGACTTTGCTATTCGTCGGTACGATCCCCTTACACGTCTGACGTAAAAACACTTCGTAGAATGGGAGGTTGACCAATAAAATACGTCTATGTCTCGGAACTTTTTCATAAGTATTGATCTCAACTCGCTTGAAGATCTTCAGGCCCAAGACGACCAAGCCGGCTTGAAGCCCTGTTTCAGGCCCAAGCCCAGGCCTGTCTTGGGCTTGGGGCTTGGGGTAACTTTAGTTACCTCTGGGCCTGAAAATCCATGTTTTTCACGACATTTTATCAGGACCCACATTTCCTTCCTTTTGCAGACCTCTAGGACCTTCCAGGACTATTTTACAGCACTTTTTGTACCTAAAAGTCCGGGTCTCCATTGATTTCAATGGGGTTCGGGGTTCGGGTTCTGTCCGGACCCGAACCCGGACTTTGTCCCGAAGTTCGGCCGAACCAGCAGAACCCGGACTTCTAGAAGTTCGCTCAACTCTAGTTATGAATACTTTTTCAAGGCTCTGTATCTGCATAAAATAACCAGTTGGAGGGTAAGATGCTTCACAAAAATGCAGTCTGCACATTCCCCTAGCATGGCTGCTTATCGTTTCAGTTGTTACTTATGTGATTGCTCACCTCTCCCTACTATAGATCCCTCTCCATAAATGCAATCTCTATCATTGCCTATAGTTGCCTCTAGACATAAGACGACAGTGAGATGTTGTACATTCATTAAAATATATGGTCAGAGAAAAGTCCACCATGCATATCAGTTCTTCCCTGAAAACAGCCAGGGGGTCTAGAGAAGCTGCAGTGTTCATGTAATTTTCCCGTCCAATAATAACTACATGAATTGGGTGATAATATTAAATATGTATAATATGATAATCGCTCCATTCATTTTAGCATTCTTTCGCAAATTAAAAAATGCTCAGAAACTCCTGAACCTGATTTTTACATGTGGTGTTCATTGCACATCAGGCAATCTCCTCATTACAGCCTGTCTTTATGGACCGTGCTTTGTGCACTGGTGCGCAGTCATGTTGGAACAGGAAGGGGCTACCCCCCCCCCCCCCCAATCTGTTCCCACAATATTGGAAGCATGAAATTGTCCAAAATATCTTGGTATGCTGACTCCTTAAGAGTTCACTTTACTGGAATTAAGGGGCCAAGCCCAACCCCTAAAAAAAAAACCCACACCACAATCTCCCCTCCACCAAATGATTTGGACCAGTGTACAAGGTCCATAAAGACCTGGATGAGCGAGTTTGGGGTGGAGGAGGAACTTGACTGGCCTGCACAGAGTCCTGACCTCAACCTGACATAACACCTTTGGGATGAATTAGAGCGGCGACTGCGAACCAGTCCTTCTCATTCAACATCAGTGCCTGACCTCACAAATGCGCTTCTGGAAGAATGGTCAAACATTCCCATAAACACACTCCTAAACCTTGTGGACAGTATTCCCAGAAGAGTTGAAGCTGTTATAGCTACAAAGGGTGGGCCAACTCAATATTGAACCCTACGGACTAAGACTGGGATGCCATTAAAGTCCATGTGCATGTAAAGGCAGGCGTCCCAATACTTTTGGTAATATAGTGTATATATTTGTTGGTGAATTGATTACTTTGAGATGAATGCTATTATGAAATGTATATGGAACATCCAGAATCATCTAGCTCATTTTTCCCCAGCCTAACTGTCCCTTGCCTGCTCTTTTCATTCGTTGTATTTTGGTTCCTTTAGTCATGAAGATTCAGCATCACGTGTGGGTGTTATTTAGGACAATATACATAGAAACGCCCTCTTCTCCAGAATGACATCCACCCATCAAGGAATTTTAATATCTGCATAACTACTTCCAAGAAGCATCCACCGCTTATATCAGGGCAGAGGGCTCCTCAGAGGAGTCAGAGAGGTGTAATGTTTTCAGGAAATTTTATACAGCACCCTTCCAACCTCACCCACCAGCCATGATCTGTCTATAATCGAGACGCACACAAATCCAGTGATGATATTACTGGGTCTAAAATACGGCATATGACGGGAAAAAAAAAAATATATATATATATACACACATATTTCATTAACATGCTACATGCTGATAAGGATTAAGGGAGGAACCAGAGTAGGCAAAATATAGTATCTCACAAAAGTGAGTACGCCCCTCACATTTTTGTAATTATTTTATTATATCTTTTCATGTGACAACACCGAAGAAATGACACTTTGCTACAATGTAAAGTAGAGAGTGTACAGCTTGTATAACAGTGTAAATTTGCTGTCCCCTCAAAATAACTCAACTCACAGCCATTAATGTCTAAACTGCTGGCAACAAAAGTGAGTACACTTCTAAGTGAAAATGTCCAAATTTGGCCCAATTAGCCATTTTCCCTCCCCGGTGTCATGTGACTCGTTAGTGTTACAAGGTTTCAGGTGTGAATGGGGAGCAGGTGTGTTAAATTTGGTGTTATCACTCTCACTCACTTATACTGTTCACTGGAAGTTCAAAATAATTGTTGCTCTACATAAAGATGGCATAGGCTATAAGAAGATTGCCAAGACCCTGAAACTGAGCTGCAGCACGGTGGCCAAGACCATACAGCGGTTTAACAGGACAGGTTCCACTCAGAACAGACCTCGCCATGGTCGACCAAAGAAGTTGAGTGCACATGCTCCGTGTCATATCCAGAGGTTGTCTTTGGGAAATAGACATATGAGTGCTGTCAGCATTGCTGCAGAGTTTGTAGGGGTGGGGGGTCAACCTGTCAGTTCTCAGACCATACGCCGCACATTGCATCAAATTGGTCTGCATGGCTCTCATCCCAGGAGGAAGCCTCTTTTAAAGACAATGCACAAGAAAGCCTGCAAACAATTTGCTGAAGACAAGCATACTAAGGACATAGATTACTGGAACCATGTCCTGTGGTCTGATGAGACCAAGATAAACTTATTTAGTTCAGTTGGTGTCAAGTGTGTGTGGCGACAACCAGGTGAGGAGTACAAAGACAAGTGTGTCTTGCCTACAGTCCAGCATGGTGGTGGGAGTGTCATGGTCTAGGGCTGCATGAGTGCTGCTGGCACTGGGTAGCTACAGTTCATTGAGGGAACCATGAATGCCAACATGTACTGTGACATACTGAAGCAGAGCATGATCGCCTCCCTTTGGAGACTGGGCCACGGGGCAGTATTCCAACAGTATTCCAACATAACGACCCAAGACGACCACTGCCTTGCTTAAGAAGCTAAGGGTAAAGGTCAAGGACTGGTCAAGCATGTCTCCAGACCTAAACCCTGTTGAACATCTGTGGGGCATCCTCAAATGGAAGGAGGAGGAGCGCAAGGTCTCTAACATCCACCAGCTCCATGATGTCGTCATAGAGGAGTGGAAAAGAACTCCAGTGGCAACCTGTGAAGCTCTGGTGAACTCCATGCCCAAGGGGATTAAGGCAGTGCTGGAAAATAATGGCGGCCACACAAAATATTGACACGTTGGGCCCAACTTGGACATTTTCACTTAGGGGTGTACTCACTTTTGTTGCCAGCGGTTTAGACATTAATGGCTGTGTGCTGAGTTATTTTGAGGGGACATCAAATTTACACTGTTATACAAGCTGTACACTCACTACTTTACATTGTAGCAAAGTGTCCTTTCTTTAAAGGCAGCTCACACAGGGGCGATCCGACTAGAGGGGTGACTCGGAGCCGCCCCACACAGCGCTGTGTGAGGGGTGTACTCACTTTTGTGAGATACTGTATATACGAAGACTGAACTTCAGCTTTGAAATAACTGGTACAAATTGCAGCAGAGCTCCACTGAAAAGGGGGTCTGCCTTTTAGGGGGGGAGGGGTTATCTGGTCTTTACAGGTACCCGCTCCTACTTGTGGCTGAGTTTGCCACAGCAAAGTAAAGTTCAGACCCCTCCACCTTCCCCCACAGCTGGCCCATTGACAGCGCAGCGTGATTCCTGCATGTGCAGTAGGATCTGGCTGTGAAGCCGCAAGACTTCACTACCAGTTTACATTAGCCGACATGGCAGCGCCAGCACCCGAGAGCCGATTCAAGAATTAGCTCGAGTGAGGTTACCGCTTGATGCCTGGACAGGTAAGTGCCAGTGGCGGCCATTCCGATCAGATCTCCTTTGGGCCAATCGGGTGACAGGTCTCAGGACCTGCTTCCTGATTGGCTGCCTGGAGAATCAGTGTTACAATTGCTACTGCCACACAACTGGGTGGGCTTTGGGCTCAGTGCTCTGCTTCTCTAGCCCACCCTTTTTTGTAGCATATTCGAGTCTCTGGCTAATCACGTGCTTAAAAAAAAAAGCCCTGATTGCAATCCATGCGTCCGGTGCCCTGCATGTAGATCAGGGGGCCGGACGCATGGAGGGGAGGGGGGGGTGATGCCCATGCGCCACTAATGGAAGGGCTGTGACTGGTAAGTGCCCTAAAAGCTAGAACTCCACTTTAATGAATGGACCCTAATGTGTTTCAGGGGATATTTGTATTGCACTCAGCAGTCAGAGCAGTATGTTATCATGTAATCCTTGCTGCAACATCAAGCTAGCTTTATTAATTGAGTTTATTCGTATATAAATTCAGATGATTTTAATCTTAATAATTTTGCCTTTAATATAATAAAACTGAATTTATTTCACAGACCATCAGTTTTAGCTTTTAGTGGATAAAGCACAGTTGGAAGCCTATCAATATAATTGTATTTGTTTCTGTTATAGAAAAAGATGAAGAAACGAAAGCATTGGAAGCACAGCTTTCCAACATTTCAAAGCCAGTGGTAGGTAATCTCAGATACAGGTTTGTTTGTGTTTGTCTGTTACAGAATATTGCAGGAATGTCCAATTTGGTGTGAAGCTGTCACTCTGCAGGGAAGTTGTCTTCTTCTGTGTTTGTTTCCAGGTATAATATCTATAATACCCCAGCTAAGGTATTCATAGGTACTTTCGATGCTGCTCCCTTCTGTTCGCCTAGTCCTGAACTAGAGAGCTGCATGGTCCAATTATCATAACTACACCCAGCATTCTCAAACATTGAGAAATAAGCAGTGATCTGAATGAAAAAAAATCAACAAATCTTGAAAGCTCACCCCACCGCCATCCCAATTATAACCCTCACTGTGCTCCCTCAATACTCTGTTGTTTCATTGGAACTCTCGCAAAATACCCGGTGCCCTCATGATTGGGTTATGTGATATTCCTCTAAACATGCAGCACATGGGCCTGAGTGGTCGCTCACTAGGCCAGAACACTTTCACATGAGGAGGACGACGTCATCAAACCAGTGTAAGCTCCAACATCATCCAATGCAGAGCTTACACATAGGGTTCTGATGGAGAAACAAAGCACAGGGAAGGGCAGTGTAGGGGGGGGGGCAGGAGTTGGGTTTCAACAAACTCTGTTTCTTTGTCTTGAACGGAGAGTGTATAATAACCCAAAATAAATGCAGCACTGCCTACTACTATAAATTGGTATTCATAATCACACTATAAATGCATAGGTACATAGACACATCATATGATCAAAGTGTGTACTTAAAGCGGAGTTCCAACCAAAAGGTTTAAGTCCCCCCTCCTATTTACATATTTTTTGGGGGGCGGGTGGAACAGGTACCTACACCCGCTTCCACTCCAACCACCTAGGAGATCCGAGCAGAAGTTTCCCCCACTGACTGTGGGGCAATTCACAAAGCGCAGCGTGGCGAGCACCCAGCTATGAAGTCGCAACCTGTCACCGGCTGCCCACAGTGGAGATGCTGGGGACAGAGCATGGATGAAAAGAACAACTCGGGTAAGCACATCGCTGGATCCTGGGACAGGTGAGTGTTTGTTTATTAAAAGTCAACAGCTACATTTTGTTTTAACAAACACCCATTTGACTGGAGCTCTTCTTTTAATATATACATGTTATCCAACAAATAATAATCATATCTGCAGCACATCCAGAAAATATAATGTGCATAACATTAATGTGCAGTCCAACAACAGTCTATAAATGCACCGTGATTCAATTCCCTTTCCAGTGCAAAACAAATGGTGATAATTCCTAAGAAACCCAGTACGCAATGTGCTTTCTACACCACTGTGCGATTTCCCCTACCGCTCCTGTGCGTGTATATAGAAAGGGAAAAGCGCCATCTAGTGGGCAGTTTATTAAAAATGTTAGAACTCACATTAAAGTGAGTGGAACTACCGCTTTAAGCACTCCTCACCCCCTTACATGCCACATTTGGCATGTCATTTTTTTGGGGGGGGGGGGAGAGTATGTCCCCAGGTTTCAGAGGGACTTCCTGTCCCTCTTCCACCTTCCACCTCTGGGCCGCCTAGGCGGCGACTCCTCTCCTCCTAGGCGGCCCCTCCCTCCTGGCAATCTTTTGTGACACGTCACAGGTCCCAGAAGATTGCCTGGCCACTAGGAATGCGCAGCGCGACTCGCGCATGCGCAGTGAGTGCCCAGCCATGAAGCCGGGCCGGGTGCCCACACTAGGAATGGCGGGGCCGTCGGGAGGAGGGGGGAGACGAGTGAGGCTTCGGGCGCAGCCATCGCTGGACCGGGATACAGGTAAGTTACTGTTTATTAAAAGTCAGCAGCTACACTTTTTGTAGCTGCTGACTTTTAATAATCAAAAAAAACGAGTGGAACTCCGCTTTAATACATATCTGGTCAAATGCAAAATCTGCATAGGTATCCCAGTCCTGCTGATGATATAAAATTACAGCCGCTGGAGGAGAAGTTCCAGGACCCCGTGGGTATAGGGCAAAAATAAGCTCAGGTTGGGGGCAGACCACCTCTACATCTCTTCCAGCCTTGTGAGCACCTCCAGCGGCTCTAATTTTTCTATCATCGACGGGACTGGGACACCTATGCAGATTTTGCATGTGAACTGTACTTAACGACTTCCCTACCGCCGTATACAGAATGACGGCCGGGAAGTGATTGAGTTATCCTGACTGGGAGTCATATGATGTCCTGAGGATAACATGCCGGTATGCGCCTGGGGGGGGGGGGTGCAGCATTGCGGCGATCGGTGGTGCATTATCGATCTCTGTAAAGCACTTCCATCGGAAGCACTTTACCATGTAATCAGCCATGACTTATCATGGCTGGTCACAGTGTAAACAGGAAAGCCGTTTATCGGCTTTTCCTGTACTCTGTTCTGCAGACCTGAGTAGTGGAGAGCCGATTGGCTGCTCTCCTGACCAGGGAGACCACCCTAAACCACCAGGTAAGGGGCACAGTGCCCAATATGGATGGCACTCAGTGCCACCTTCAGATGCCACCCTAGACCACCAGGGAAATGGCCCCTATCAGTGCATCTGCCCACCAGTACCCCTATCAGTGCGTATCAGTGCCGCTTATGAGTGCCAATCAGTGCTGCTTATCAGTGTGCGTCAGTGCTGCAATTCAGTGCCCATCAGTGCTGCATATCAGTGCCACCTATCAGTGCCTGTCAGTGCTGCTTATCAGTGTCGCCTATCAGTGCTCATCATTGCTACATATAAGTGCCACCTCATCAGTGCCGCCTCATCAGTGCCAATCAGTACTGCCTCATCAGTGCCCATCAGTGATGGAGAAAATGTACTTATACAAAGTTTTGTGACAGAAACAGAGAAAAAATTTTTTTTTCAAAATTTTCGGTATTTTTTTATTTGTAGAGCAAAAAATAAAAACCGCAGAGGCGATAAAATACCACCAAAAGAAAGCTCTATTTGTGGGAACAAAATGATAAAAAATTTGCTTGGGTACAGCGTCGCACGACCGCACAATTGTCATTCAAAGCGCAACGGCACCGAAAGCTGAAAATTGGTCTGGTAGGAAAGTGTTCTAAGTGCCTGGTATTGAAGTGGTTAAGGATAAGTTCACCTTTTTTTTTTTCTAAATTCGAGGCTCCCCTGTGTACTAATATAGCATTCATGTACTTTTTTTGCAAAAATATCAAAGCTTTCCATAAAATTTACAGACACTTACCTTACTGTCCCCCATCCATGTTTCCAAACATATCTATTGCTTCTGTCTTACTCCCTGGGCAGACTGTAGGTCATGACACAGGAAGGAGTTGACCAGGTGACCTCATTAGCACACAAACTGCATCATCCACCTTCCTTCCTAACGCCCATCTCCTGCTGCATGTTTTTTAAATGAAGTGCAATCAATCAGTGATCACACTTCTCACTAAATACACAATATACAATCCGATTGCATAGTGTATGGCCATCTTTATACAAGTACATAAAAGGGAGTGAACAGAAACCCTCAGCTGTCAAGCCCCGTTCACAACTCTGCATAACAGGAACTCGCATTCCCACATGCGTTTTTTTTTTACCGAGGGGGAAGGCTTTATGGGGCATTTTCACTCATCACACATAGGGCAGCCCATCCACTTGAATGGTCTGCCCTACATGCAGCAATCGCCCCAAAGAAGCTATTCAACTTTTTTTTAGAGCGGAGCTTGGTGCGTTTTTTACTGCGATTTTTGGTGCAGCGCATTTCTGAAATGCAAGAAAACGCACAGATGTGAATGGAGGCTCATTGAGCACCAAATTCACTTTCAGGCCCCATTCACATCTAGCATAGTGGGAGCGAATGTTTGTGTCTTGATTTTCCTGTGACATGCATAGGGCAGCCTGTTGATTTCAGTGGGCTGCATTACATGTGGCTTAGGGGACATTTTGGCGTTTTGTGGGTTGCGTGTTTTTTTACTGTGCGTTTTGCAACATTTGCCACTCATTTTTTCACATGGCAAAATGTGTGTTTGCTTCTGTGTTTGGTGTGCTGTTACCAACTAATGGCACTGAAAGGGCAACTAGTAATTTTAGGTGTATAAAGATGGCCATACACTATACAGTCTGATTGTACAATCTCCATTAGATCTTCCATAAATTATGTAGTGCAAAGGCCTGCCTGATTGGCTATAGAGTGATTGGCTAGATAGGTGTTTCCTCCTATTATATAAATTTGATAAATTTAAAGGAGATTGTGCAATCAGATTGTATAGTGTATGGCCACTTTTATACATCTAAGATTACTAGTTGCGCTTTCAGTGCCATTAATTGTTAACGGCACACCTAACACAGAAGCAAACGCATGTGAAAAAAGGAATGACAAATGCTGCAAAACGCACAGTAAAAAACACGCAACCCACAGAACGCCAAAATGTCCAATAAGCCACATATAGCACAGCCAATTGAAATCAACGGACTGCCCTATGCGTGTCACAGGAAAAACGAGCCACAAAACGTTCGCTCCCACCATGCTAGAGGTGAATGGGAGCCTGAAAGTGAAATTGGTGCGTTAACACAACAACAACGAGGCTCCATTCACATCTGTGCATTTCAGAAATGCAATGCACCAAAAATCGCCGTAAAAAACGCACACAGGCTCCGCTCTAAGAAAAAAAGTAGTGAAGCTTCTTTGGGGCGATTGCTGCATGTAGGGCAGACCATTCAGGTGGGTGGGCTACCCTATGTATGATGAGTGAAAATGCTCCAAAACACCTCCCCCCCTCGCTAAAAGAAAACGCATGTGGCAATGCGAGTTCCTGCTATAAAGAGTTGTGAACGGGGCTTGACAGCTGAGTGTTTCTGTCCACTCCCTCCTATGTATATATATGTATGTATATAGATGGCCATACACTGTGCAATCGGATTGTGTATTTAGTGAGAAGGGTGATCACTGATTGATTGCATTTCATTTAAAAATGTGCACCTGGTAATAGGTGAGTAGGTAGTAGGGTAGATGATGCAGGGTGTGTGCTAATGAGGTCATGACTTAATCTGTTCAGGAAGTAAGGAAAAAGCAATAGATACGTTTGGAAACATGGATGTAGGACAGTATGGTAAGTGTCTGTAAATTTTATGGAAAGCATTGATATTTTTGCAAAAAAAGTACATGAGTGCTATATTGGTACATAGGGGGGCCAGAATTTAGGGGGGGGGGGTGAACTTCTCCTTTTAACCACTTGCCGACCAGCTGTTGTCGTTTTATGGTGGCAGGTCAGCTCTATTGCGCAAATCGCCATAGCTGTACGGCGGCACTTTAAGAGACTGTAGGGGGCACTCTCCCGCTGCACGTCTCTGGAGCCGACGTGGGTGGCCGCCTTCCACCCACGATCACTCCTCACAGAGCCAGAATGGGGATTTGTTGATGTAAACAAACAGATCCCCGTTCTGACAGGGAAGTGGAGAGAGATCTGCTGTTCCCAGTGATCGGAAACAACGATCTCTCTCTACTCCCAGTCACTACAGTCCTCGCACAGTTAGACACGCCTCCCTAGGGAACACTTAACCTCTTGCTTGCCCCCTAGCGTTAACCCCTTCCCTGCCAGTGACATTTATACAGTAATCAGTGGCTATTTTTAGGTCTGATCGCTGTATAAATGTCACTGGTCCCAAAAAAGTGTCAAAATTGTCCGATCTGTCCGCGGCAATGTCGCAGTCCCAATAAAAAATCGCCGCTCGCCACCATTACTAGTAAAAAAAATAATAATAAAAATGCCATAAATCTATTCCCATAGTTTGTAAACACGATAACATTTGCGCAACCCAATCAATATACGCCTATTGCGTTTTTTTTTTATATATTTTGTTTTGATATGTATTATAGCAAATAGTAAAAAAAAATGGTGTTTTTTTTCACAATTGTCACTCTTTGTTCAAAGCACAAAAAATAAATAATGATCAAACTCCACCAAAAGAAAACTCTATTTGTGGGGGGAAAAAAGGCGTCAATTTTGTTTGGGTACAACATCGCACGACCGCGCAGTTGTCAGTTAAAATGACGCAGTGGCATATCACAAAAAGTGCTCTGGTAAGGAAGGGGGTAAATCCTTCTGGGGCTGACATGGTTAATGTGAGTTCTAACATTTTAATATACTGCCCACTAGATGGGGCTTTCCCCTTTCTATAACCACACAGGATGCAAATTGCACAGCACAAAGTATCGATTTTGGTATTGGGAGCATTTTCACGAGTACTCATGAAAGTGCTCGGTATCGCTACTGATACTGGTATCGGTGCATCCCTAGTGATTATGGATACCAATTGATGGTAGTGTGCAGCGCTGTACTTGTTTTGGGTTATTCTGTTATATAGGTGGATTGATATTACTTGAAGTGCTGGCTTGCAGCCATTTATTTGTTTGTATTGTCAGTGTATTTTTATTTTTTTTTAAATTATATATTATTTTTCTTGAGTTAGTAGTAGTGGTCAATCAATGGGTGTTGCGCACATTGTTTTTTTTTTTTTTATTGTTGTTGAATGAAGAGTGTGTCAATCTTTTTAACCTTGACGCCTCCATTGAGTTTTGGTGTCTAATGTTGCCAAGAATTAAGCATGCTTAATGTGCTTATTACTCTCTGCATTGGACGTAGTCCCACAGATGTATTCCTGCAGATGGTACTACTGTATATGGGTAATCAACACAATGCAGGCCTTGGAATTCAGAGCTCACACACTAGTGGAATGCAGTTTTTAACACATGGGAAATGTTTTATTCAAACTCCAAGGTAAGGAATCTCCCAAGTATATTCTTAAAGGTGGAAGAAAAGAAAATTTGGGAAGTTACCCATAGCAACAAATGTGATTATTACCCTTTCTAAAATACTAATGAGAATTTACTTTTTCTTTGATTTACCTTTATATAATAGAGCCTTCCTTATTTTATTATCAGAAGCTGCCCTTATGATCAAAGGGATCTGAAAGTAGTCTTATGTTATTGTTGAAGAAAGGCAACATGCTTGTTGTTTCTAGACATTAAAGTACCTCTAATAAATGAGACATTCTGTTCTGGTTTGAAGAGCCTGGAGTCTAATGTATTTCTTTATTTCAGAAATACTCATAGCTTGCTTTGGTAATAACCCAAACCACATGCAATATCATCAGTCATATGAAAGGATTGTAGAGATAAAAGCTTTAGAAATTGGGTGGTAAAATCTTAGAACACAGGATTTATGGGAAATAGAACACTCTTCAACTGCTGCTAATATGTCTAGCACCTACTTGTTACCACTCGATTTATTTTCTTTTACAAGGGCTTATTAAAAAATAAACCAAGGTAAAATGTTGACAATGACATAAATTAAACTAATGTGGACATAGGCCCTAGTTTGCCAGATGGTCTGCTAGTCTTCTGCCTCCAAGGACATGTTACATACAGTTCCATCGAGTTTGTTATGCCCTAGTGATTTTGTTTAGAGGACACAACAGAAATATCAAATCACACTTTATTTTCATTAAGGACACTGGAGGAGTGCGCAGTAGGGTTGCTACCTTTTCTTCAAGCCAAACCTGAACACTTTAGTGGCATACAGCAATTTTATGTATAAACTATACATATATTTTGCAATTAAATAACATTTCTAATCATATGAAGTTAACCACAAGAGTCCCCTTTACATCATAGGGGGGGGGGGGGGGACGGACTCTGTGCACACTGATGTAAGGGAGAACTCTGGGGATTCTGACATAAGGGATGCTCTGGGAACCCTGATTTAAGGGGGAACACTGAGAACTCTGATGTATGGAGAGGACTCTGATGTAAGGGAGAACACCGTGGCCTCTGGTGTAAGGGGTGCTCTGAGAACCCCGATTTACCTTTGTGTACTCACTCAGAGGCAGGAGAGAGAAGGGGGAAACTTCAGTCACAGACAGGGATGGATGGGGAGCTCACACCCCTAGGCAGTCAACACCTCTTATCCAGATGTATCTCAGGCTGCTGGACTTCAATTTTCCGGCCCCCACTTTCCTTTTCTGAGGCACAGCACCTCTCATCCAGATGTACCTCAGGCTGCTAGACTTCAAATTTCTGGCCATCACTTTTTTGAGGCATTGGAATTTTGGCAGACACACAGGTAGGGGTGGGAGGAAGAGGAGCAGATCGAGCTTTCTCGCCTCTCCCGTGTGTGTGTGTGTGTGTGTGTGTGTGTGTGTGTGTGTGTGTGTGTGTGTGTGTTTGTTAGTGCTGGCTTTGGGCAGTGTGAAAGAGAGTGTAACAGACACTCTTGGCTTACACAACTGCAACCAGCAACCCTGCTGGTAAGCAATAGTCCGGTCTGAACAATGTGTTTTGGGTTTGAGGTGGTCTGAAACCCGGATGCATGATCCCAAACCCGAACTGTCCGGTTGAATCCCGGACAGGTGGCAACCCTGGTGCGCAGTATAAGTAATCAGCAGCTGACTGGATGTTGCGAAAGGAATGTTGGAGACCACCAGATTTGTGAAATACCCATGTAGGTCGTACATTTGCAGGGACAAAATGATCCTACTATTTGAGAGAATGGGTGCCATTTATTAAAGGATAAGTGCACCCTAACACTAAAATCGCTACATCTATAAGCATCCATGATCTAAGACTAACCTATCTGGCCCTGTAAAGAAGAAATCATTGTACATACCTTTTCTGAAGCCGACCCAGTCCCATGCTGAGTTGTCAGCTGCGGCTTTACTGTGTAGGCGGGTGCAAGGGATGCAGCGACAACGGTAGCCCCATAGTAACTCTATGGGTGACTTCACTTCCCATTCATTTCACAGTCATTGTCGGCTGTGTCCTCTGCAGAGTTTCTGCCATTGAAGATCGGATCAGGTCGGCTTCAAAAAAGGTATATATACTGATTTCTTCTTTACAGGGCTAGATAATTTAGTGTTAGATTGTGGATGCCTGTGGATGTAGCGACCTTTTTTGCTTGATGTTTACAAATAGTTTACTGATAATGATGCTTTATCATAGTAGTTATCTCATATTCTGAAATAATGCCTCAGTTGAACGTGTCTTCTTTCTGAACTTGTTTTGTAGGTGTCAGACATTCAAGCACGATCTGTGACACTGACCTGGACACCACCTCCCAGTTTGATCAGTGAAGAGAGTGAAGGCACAAACAACCCAGAGATTTATTCATATGAAATATTGTTATCTAACAGTGGTAAGGATGGAAAATTCAAGGTGGCATATAGGTAGGTGCAGAAATAAAACTTGCTTGTGGAACGTGTGTATGTATGTGTTTGTGTACTTGGTGCGTGTTTCTTTTGCAGAGCAGGCTTAATATGTACCTATTCTTTTTCTAGGTGATCCAAAATAGTTGGTTCACTTTAATGGCGGCCCCACAAGTTGCTTATACTCCCCTTTCTTTCACTCCCTAGCTGCTCCATTCAGCTGCCAGGAATAAAAGCTGAAGCCCTCTGTACACTGTTGTGTACCTCTGTACGCTCTTATGTAATTGCTCTATGTGTCTGAGCCTCTAGTCACCAAACACCAGGGTTGTCACATGGGAGGAATGGTATTATGTGATATGCTCCCCCATATACCGTCTACAAATGCTGGGTATTTTTCCTGGCTCTCAGAGGCAGCACAGGGCGCTGTAAGAACAATGGTAGGGTGAGTGTATTGTGCAACTGGGGTGCTATTAGAATGAACATGTTGTCTTGCCCTGCATGGGCAAAGCACAGGTTCACCTTAAAGCAGGACTCTACATCCAAATGCATGTTTGTTTTTTCAAAGGGTATATTTATTGAAGTTTTTACAGAATTAACAGTAAAAAAATAACAACTTTGAATTACATGACCTATAAAAGTAGTGAGCTATATTGGTACATTATTTCAATCATAAGTTGAGGTAAACCATACACATCGAAGCATATGGTTCATGAAAAAGGGTAACAATATCCTACTTAAGTATTAGGGTGCAGGCAAGTTAACACTTCCATGTCACATAGAGGTATTACGTAAAGAGTCAGGTCCTGGAAATTTAACTCCAATACATGTTCCATGCTCTGCTACACCAAGATTCACATTCCGCAACCTCTCCTCCTCTGTAGTGCTTTATTCCTTTTTACACTTCAGTATTGTTTATTTGCATTTAAACATCAATCTCACCAGAGACCAATGTGGTCCAGCCAGACCATAATTTGTCGAAATTTTAAGGACACCCCTTAGCACTATACGTTGGTTTGAATAATGGCAGTGCTCTTGATCAAATCCACCCAGTATTGGAGTGAAGGGGGATTAGGATTTTTCAAGTTGAGTGCTTTGGTTTTTTTTGCATAGAAAAACACTGTATTCAGTAAGGTCTTTTAGCATTAGATAGTTCCTCCTCTCCAAAGTCCCCCAAAAGGCATCTGATTGGGGAGTAAATATTAGGAAAAGCTAGCTTTTCCAGTTGAGTGCTATAGCTTTTTTTGCATAGAAAAACACTGTCTTCAGTAAGGTCTTTTTAGCATTAGATAGTTCCTCCTCTCCAAAGTCCCCCAAAAGGCATCTGGTTGGGGAGTAAATATTGGGAAAAGCTAGCTTTTCTTTGAGGAACCCAAGTACCGTCCTCCAAAACCATGTAACATATGGGTATTGCCATACCATGTGGAAATAATCTCCTTCTGCATTGCAACACCGGTGGCATACCAAGGAGTCCACTCCACCCATCTTATACAGGCGAGCTGGTGTATAATAAGGAAAATGAAATTAAATTAAATTGAATCATTTTGTCGCAAGCAGATATTACCGAGGGCAGCAGGGCCCCCACCACCTGAGACCAGGTTTCGTCAGGGGGTTGGGATATCTGATGCCCATTGTCTAGCTATCCTCTCCATCCTCTGGGACGTAGTGTATAACAGGAGAGTGTAATATCTGCATATAAGGTTAGTATGATCATCCTCAAAAAGTAATTTCTCTAGTCTAGACGGAAGAAGCGAGACCACCAACAGCCCATATTGGGCTGCTATGGCATGTCTCAGCTGTAGGCATTGCCCCTAACATACAGTTGTGCTCATACGTTTACATACCCTGGCAGAATGTATGATTTCTTGGCCATTTTTCAGAGAATATGAATGATAACACAAAAATATTTCTTTCACTCATGGTTAGTGTTTGGCTGAAGAAGCCATTTATTATAAATCAACTGTGTTTACTCTTTTTAAATCATAATAACAACAGAAACTACCCAAATGACCCTGATCAAAAGTTTACATACTCTGGGGATTTTGGCCTGATAACATGCACACAAGTTGACACAAAGGGGTTTGAATGGCTATTAAAGGTAACCATCCTCACCTGTGATCTGTTTGCTTGTAATTAGTGTGTGTGTGTATAAAAAGTCAATGAGTTTCTGGACTCCTGACAGACCCTTGCATCTTTCATCCAGTGCTGCACTGACGTTTCTGGATTCTGAGTCATGGGGAAAGCAAAAGAATTGTCAAAGGATCTGCGGGAAAAGGTAGTTGAACTGTATAAAACAGGAAAGGGATATAAAAAGATATCAAAGGAATTGAGGATGCCAATCAACAGCATGGAAAACGAGGGGTTCTGTTGAAACCAAAGCACGGTCAGGTAGACCAACTAAAATTTCAGCCACAACTGCCAGGAAAATTGTTCAGGATGCAAAGAAAAACCCACAAATAACTTCAGGTGAAATACAGGACTCTCTGAAAACGTGATGTGGCTGTTTCAAGATGCACAATAAGGAGGCACTTGAAGAAAGATGGGCTGCATTGTCGCCAAAAGAAAGCTATTACTACGCAAATGCCACAAAGTATCCCACTTACAATTCGCCAAACAGCACAGAGACAAGCCTCAAACCTTCTGGCACAAAGTCATTTGGAGTGATGAGACCAAAACTGAGTTATTTGGCCACAACCATAAACACTACATTTGGAGAGGAGTAAACAAGGCCTATGATGAAAGATACACCATTCCTACTGTGAAACAAGGAGGTGGATTGCTAATGTTTTGGGGATGTGTGAGCTACAAAGGCACAGGGAATTTGGTCAAAATTGATGGAAAGATGAATGAAGTATGTTATCAAAAAACATTGGAGGAACATTTGCATTCATCAGCCAGGAAGCTGCGCATGGGACGTACTTGGACATTCCAACATGACAATGATCCAAAACACAAGGCCAAGTCAACCTGTCATTGGCTACAGCAGAATAAAGTGAAGGTTCTGGAGTGGTCATTTCAGTCTCCTGACCTCAGTCTCATTGAGCCACTATGGGGAGATCTCAAACGTGCAGTTCATGCAAGACAACCCAAGAATTTCCAGGAACTGGAGGCTTTTTGCCAAGAGGAATGGGCAGCTTTTTACCAGGGTCATTTGGGTAGTTTCTGTTATTATGATTTAAAAAGAGTAAACACAGTTGATTGATAATAAATGGCTTCAGTCAAACACTAACCATGAGTGAAATAAAAGCTTTTGTGTTATCATTCATATTCTCTGAAAAAGAAGTCATAAATTCTGCCAGGGTATGTAAACTTATGAGCACAACTGTATACACCGGAGAGGTAGAGGAGATTGGAGAGACCCCCAAAGTAGCAGAATCCATAGCCTATACAGAGGGAACGCAGGATAACCAAATCCATGCTGGATCCTGACATTAAAGCTTTTGTTATATGGAAGTAAGGTGAGAGTTCTGTGAGCACTAAGGTGACGGGCGGAAGCACAGAGATATGCATGTCTGTTCACACAGAAGAAGAATTTGAGCACTGCATTGGAATTACACTGGGGCAATTCTCAGCCACAGTTGTGGCATTGTGTTAATATCACTTTATTTAACAATATTATCTTATTTAAGTATACTACACTTGTTTATATTGCATCTTTCACAACATTTTTTTTCTCCTGGTAGATCATTTAACTGTTATTGTCACATATGGTTTATATAGGAAATGTGCAGTACCATCCATATTTAACAGTCCTTTTAAAGTGTCCCATTTAACAATGCTATGTTGATTTTTAAACTTTTAGGATACATACACACGGGCGTTTTGAAAAACGAGCTGTAAAGCTAGTACCGACACCAGGAAAAAAGCCATGTTAAAAACGCAATTTTATCACCGTTTTGCATTGGGGACAATGCGTGTTTTTCCGCGCTAGATTTAAGCCACGTTTCTCTGTCTCTATTCAAAATCAATGGTTCCCCATGGGAGCCCATTGGTTTGAATAGAAGTCACACCAGAAGTCTGATCATGATGATCCGACCTGCGGTGTGACTTGTGTGCTGAGGATCTTGAAGAGGAACCCCCACAAAAATGGAAAAAAAAATTGCGTGGGGTCCCCCCCCCCCAATAGATACCAGACCCTCCAGGGATTTAAAGGGGAACCCCAACGCCAAAATAAAATGGCATGGGGTCCCCCCCAAAATCCATACCAGACCCTTATCCAAGCACGCAGGTCAGGAAAGGGGGGAGGGGGGGCACAACCTCCTGGACCATACCAGGCCACATGTCCTCAACATGGGGGGGGTGGGTGCTGCGCCCCCCCCACCCCAAAGCACCTTGTCCCCACATTAATGAGGACAAGGGCCTCTTCCTGACAACCCTGTCAGGGTTCCTGACGAGGCTTAACGCTGTGTATACATTAAGCCACGTTTTTGAGCTTTCCGGGCGTCTGGGTTTTTACAGCTGTAGCGCTGGGGCCTGAGAATGCGCTGGTCCTGGGGTTTTTTTTGGAGCTTAAAAACGCCTATGCCACTTACAGCTCAAAAACGTCTGTGTGTGTGTGTGTGTGTAAGAAGCCATAGAATAACATGGAGAGCAGTTTTTAAGCTGTAAAAAAAGCTCAAAAACGCCACTGTAAAAACATTTGTGTATGAGGCCTTAAAATAGACCAAAACAATTACATGGAGTGTATACCTGCAACTTTGTTTTAGAATGGTAGCCATTAAAAAATGGAGCAAAGCAGCATTTACCACACCTGCTCCTCATGCATTCCTGTATGTTTCATGTGCTTTCTGCTGCTGACACCTAAAAAAAAAAAAAAATAAAGTGGATGGTCCTTTTTTTATTCTTGCTCTTTTTCAGTTTGGCAATAGAACTACCATTGTGACATTCACACATGCCCTAACCATAGGTATGACTGAGAAACGTTGGAGCAATGGTAGTTCTTCCGGTATTGCCCCAAGCCATGAACAAACTTTATACATCAATGTAGGAATATGTTGCATGGTTACATAGTCAAGTGTCTGTTTGATAAAAGACATATCCAACATGGCTCGTCTGTTAACTGGTTCAGTGTCTTCTGTTCTGTTGTACATTGGATCAGCAGTCTTCAGTTAGCAGACAGTTACCAACAAAGTATCTCAAATTTCATCATATTTGTTTGAAATTGCTGAGATTGGTGGTTATTGTTTATAAATGACCAATGCCAAGCAGAAGACGATTATATATGGTTATCTAACTTTTGGTAATTGATCCAGATGAAGCTACCAGAATAAGGGCCCAAGCTTAATTTGGTCTGCCTTCAGTTGTATTTACTTCCCTGTGTTTACATGGGTTTTCTCCCAGCAATCAAATATGTATTGAGAGGCTTAGCTTATAAAGTTGATCTTTTTAAAGAAAATTCCCTCAGCCCCCTAAATAAGCTCCGTCTCCTAAACACCCCTCAGCCGCCCCACACAATTGTACAAACCTCCAGTGTCTGCATCCCTCCACACAGTCTGCAGCCCAGTCAGTAAAAATCTAGAGCCAGGCTACCACATCTTCAGACTAACCTCCCATAGACTTGAATAGAACATTCCTCTATAGCAGGAGCTATGTTCCATTAGGGAGGGGGGCTGCCGGGATTTGTGTAATAACATCAATTTTGTATGCAAAATAGCCTGTGGAGAAATTGGAGCGGTAGTGCATTTGTTATGATAGGGGTGTGGAAATTGATTTCATTGTTCCTTATAAAGTGTCCCATTTAACAGTGCTGCATCAATTTTTTAAAGTTTTATAACTGGATCATATAAAAATGTATTTTTTTTTAATGGCTAAATAACGTTTCATTTCCTTACAGTGGAGAGAAGACAAATGTTACAGTGGATGATTTGAGGCCGGCAACAGATTATCACGCCAGGTCAGTTGCTCGTCATCTTTTTTTTTTTTTTTTTTTTTTTTTTTTTTTTTTAACTACATTGGTGTAGATCACAAGTATAAAATTGCGACTTGTACGACATGTGTTATTCTGTAAATGTTCTTTCTCATTTTGTTGTATACAAGAGTAATATGGCAGCTTGGCCACTGGGTGGTAGTTTAATACCTACTTGTATACACAAAGCAACAAACTATACCAGTATCTGAAGGCTCTGAAACTGGTATAATAGTCTTTTTAGGACCTGACCATATGTTCTGTTTCAACTCTGTATTGTTTGAACCATTAACAAAAAAAAAATTAACAAAAATGGTGAAGCGCAATCCTAAATAAGTGAAACACCAATGTTACATTGATACACTGTCACCTAGTGACTAAAGTGCATAGTGCATGTACAGTACCACCAATCAATAAATATTATTATACCTTCACAATATTTGAGTGTCAAACAAAAATAATAATTAATAATACATACATAAAGAAAAATAAAGTCCATACATGTACAAATTACCAAAGTGCTAGTGCGAAATAAATACTGGCAGTGTCCATTCATGTGTAAATTCATGGAAACAAAGTGCTAGTGCTGGACCCTTGATAAAGTCACATGGCCTGTGACGAAACACGTCAGGAAGGAGCCTATTGTCGGCACTACACATTGTTTTACATGGTGTAATAGTTTGTAATTGTTTGGATACCAGTGGCCGAGGGATAGCAGCAGCATTGGAGGGTATCATCAAACCGCACACTTGGCTAGCTGATACGGAGTTTGTACACCAACTAATGTGAGAGTAATAAGATTTTAATTTAATAAAGTCGTTTTAAAAAAAACGATAAAGCACTATATAGTCTCATCCTATATACCACCGATGGGTCTGCCCTGATTCTGGAGTACACTGAACTCGGCTTGCTATAAGGATTTTGCCCTAAGGGGAATGTGTGACTAGACCCATCGGGGGTCGCACTTAGAGGTGAGGATATAGAGAGACCGGTGTAGGGGTGTGCTGTCACACTGAAGATTTGTGCTGTTTACCACCTGGGATCCCACTGCTATTTGCAGTTTATGCACCAGCACTTTGTTTCCATGAATTTACACATAAATGGACACTGCCAGTAGTAGTTTTGCACTAGCACTTTGGGAATTTGCACATGTATGGACTTTATTTTTCTTTGTCTGTATTATTAATTATTGTTGTTTGACACTCAAATATTGTAAATTAAGGTATAATAATATTTATTGATTGGTGGCACTGTAAATGCACTATGCACTTTAGTCACTAGGTGACAGTGTATCAATGTAACATTGGTGTTTCACTTATTTAGGATTGCGCGTCACCATTTTTGTTAATTTTTTTTTTAAGTATTTGGGGTACTGTGTAGGTGATTGGCTGCTTCCACTTAACAGCACTTAGAGTAGTAGCACAGTATTTGCCCAGTTTCCATCAGTTGAACCATTATTTTATATTTTTTAAGAAATACATTATATACTTCATATATGTAAATGAGCTAATGCAACAGTACAACATGTGTATATGTTTTTTGCTGTTTCTCTTTGAAACCCAGGCAGGTTTTAAGATGAACATTTTTTTCTCTTAGGTCTACAAACTGCTCACACACATTTATGATGGGTATACACACACCGATTATTTTATTTTACCCTGTGGACTGAACAAAAATAATCTAGCAGATTATCTCATCCACGCTTTACATTGCAATGGAGGAATCTCCCACTATAGCACTATTGTATTCTGACAGTTGCAGCTGACACCTGTCAGAATGCCCAAACAGCAGCTGCATCTGATTGTGTTCAGCCACTTTTCGGCTGATAATTTTTCACTCGGTTCCTTTGATTTTTCAACTTAAAGAAATCCAACATTTTGGGTTGTCACTAGAACAGAAATGGAGGGGAAATCTTCAAAAGAGGGCACTAGTTCTTGTGACAACCAGGGATTCTTTCACTTTGAAGGAATTTCCTCTCACTTACTGTTTTGGCTATGGGATAGGATGTAAAGGGAAATCTCCGCAATGGGACACAAATGGCAAAAGAAACACGTTATAACCTTGCTTACTCTATCCAAGATGAAAACAGAAAGTTTTGCCTTTACAGTAGTTCTACTTTAAAGTGTATGCAAACCGAACAATAAAGTCTGCCTATTTACTCCCTTTTGGTCTTCTAAATATACCATTTTAAAGTGTTTTGTTATATCTATTCAATAAGTGTAAAAAAAATACCTGTTGGTCATGCCCGAAATCCTGTGAACTGAATGTTCTAAGCCGGCCATAGATGGTTCGAATCTTAGCCGGTTCACCAGAGACCAGCCGAGGTTCAATCCATCTATGGGCAGACTGATTGTACCGAAGTTCATCCATCCGGTTCTAACCGCCAGCAGTGATCATTTTGTTCCGCTGGCAGGGAAGGCTCCCTGTCGGCAGAACATAATAGCGCTATGGAGGGATTCCCCCATCAACTTACAGTAGCTTCACGGTAGCCTCATTTGAGGCCTTCTCCTTCGCTCAGTTCCATTCGAGGCCTGTCCAGTGCAACAACTTGTTAGCCTGGAACAAGCGCACTCCTTCTCTCAACCTTCCTATGATCCTTTCCAGCCAAGCTAATAACTCCCTAGCTTGGTGGATTTCTAGTTCAACCCTGACAGTGGGGAAGTTGTTCTACCTCACAGCCTTGGGAGGAGTTAAGCCCCGTACACACGATCTGAAAATCGGACGGAAAATACCGCTTTCTCCTTACGTTCACTGACAGACACAGCTCTCCATTGACTTTGTGGGGTTTTATGTTCGTCCCACTAGGAGTTAACTAGGCAGGGAAAAGAATCAGCTGGCCCCTCCCCTGGGGGCCGCCCTCTCTTCCTACATTAAACCCCCTCACAGTATAGCTCTTCAGTTTCAATGCCTAGTTCACAAGGAGTTGACCTGGCTTCCCTGCTATAGGGAACTGCGGTCCTGTTATGACCATTTTTTATTTTTTATTTTACTGCAATCAAGATGATCTGCTATCAACAAGCCGGTCGGGGCATAGAGAGTCCTGGTGCTCTGTACTTTCCCCGACCTGGCCAACATAGTGCGAAGCCAGTCCCGCTATGGGGGACCCGTCGCATCTTACCCGTTCCGTGCGGGAGGCCCGGGGTGGAATCCCCCTGTTGGTCCCCTTTACCGATGCGTTCGGCAGGGCGACTTTGGGCCTGCAGCATACCGCCATCAAGGGCGCAAAGTTTGCATTCGGGTGGCTACCGTGGCGTCGGACCGGTAAGTGAGCGCCCTGCCTTCCCCCCTTTTACAGGGTGTGAAGAGGGCCCGACGTCCGAAAACTCGTGATTTTCACTTTGTCCGGGGTAGCCACCAGTGGGATCAGCTCTCCATCTTGCCTCCTGCCACACCTTGTCCCCCCCCCCCCCCCCATCCAGCACCGTGCGATCGTTCGGCCTTCTCGTCCAGATCGCCATGCGGCGTGCAGCCGCCATTTTGCCGTAGCCGCGGACATTTTCAGTCTATGGGGCTTTCCCTCTAGCGCTCGGAGCGGCCATTTTCGGTACTGCACTTTGCCTGAGAGGTGGGTTCGGCCTCTAGTGTTTCCTGGCGGCCATTTTCACTGCATGCTCTGCACATTTTACACGTGGCTGCAGCTTCTCTCTCCTCTCAAGAAACGGTGGTGACAGCAGATCTTACTGACAATCTGCGCTAACAAGGCAGCGGAACAGCAAGTATAGCTGGGCTCCCTCCGGGTGCTGGTGGTGGCGGGGTGCTGTCCTCTTACTATCTGCGGGTGTGTGGCTGTGTGCGGGGCACCCCTTCCATCCCTGTGTCATTTCTGGCAATGGCTGATCTCCCTGCTGAACCTGCTGAGGTGGCATCAGCAGCCACGCAGTCTGACCAAGGGGCTTTTCTCAACCAGCTGCGGGCTGTTTTCACTGAGTTTTTTCCCCTTGGGGACGCCTCTCCGCGGGTCCCCAGGAAGCGTCCCCCTCCTTTATCCTCAGGGGAAGATTCTGAGCTGGAGGTGGCTTCCAGGGTCTCAGGGACCCCGGGGGACCTGTCTGATGAGGAGACGGGTGGTGACAGTGTGTTAACTGAGGGGGACCAGGGGCCAGCTGCTGACCAAGAAAAAGTGCTGGTTGCCACTATTATCGCTGGCATTCGCACTAAGTTGCAGCTGGATCAAGATGGCGAATCGTGATCTGCTTATGTGTGCGGGTCTTCTAGGCCCCCAGGGCCCCCAAGACCTATCCTTACAATTAATTTTTTGACCATTTCCTATATCGTGAATGGCAGCACCCACAGGGTTCCTCCTCACTGACTACACGTTTTGCTGTACGCTATCCCTTTGAGGAGAGCTTCCTAAACAAATGGGAATCACCTGTGGTGGATCCACCAATTGCACGCCTTACCAAGGCGACTACCATTCCTATGGAAGGGACTCCTTCCTTCAAGGATCCCGCTGATAGAAAGACAGAGGCACTTTTGAAGTCCCTGTTCTTGAATGCGGGCTCTGCTGTGCGACCGGCTTTGGCTGCGGCCATGGCAGCGCAGCATCTCTCTGAATGCATGGAGGAACTTAGGAAGGACCTGGTAGGCGGTCGCCTGATGGAGGCACCGCAGAAGGCTGAGTATTTACTCCAGGGGATTAATTACCTCTGTGATGCGGCCGTGGATGTTCTGCCTTTGTTGTCCAGAATATCGATATCGGCCGCCAGACTTCGTAGAATTCTTTGGCTGTGTTATTGGTCGAGTGACCACGCTTCCAAAAGAGGTTTGGCTGGCCTCCCTTTTCAGGGTGGGCGCCTATTTGGCTCGCGTCTTGATGAAATCATTAAGGATTTCATGGGGGGTAAGAGTACCTTCCTTCCGGAGCCCCGCAGGCGTGAGTTTCGCCGCAGACAGGAGCCTTCTACGTCGGGTCAGAAGAAGCCTTTTCGTGCCTAAGGCGCGGCAAGCAAAGGGACCCGTTCCAGTAAGGTCGCTGCAGGGGCCGGATGACGGCAGTGGCAGCGCAAACCAGAAAAGACGGAAGACAAGTCTTCCTCAGCCTGATGGGTTGCCCCCACCCGAGTGTCGGGTGGCGGGACGTCTTCTGGGGTTCGCAGATCGGTGGCTGGCTCACATTTCCGACCGCTGGGTCCGGGAGGTGGTGTCCACCGGGTACAGGATAGAGTTCGTCACTCTACCCCCAGACAGGTTCTTTCCATCAAATTTAAACCTCCCGCAGGAGCGCAGGAAGGCCCTTTCCAGGGCGGTACAGGCCCTCTCAGACCAGGGAGTGATTGTACCAGTTCCCCCAGGAGAAAGATTTTGAGGTTTTTACTCAAATCTTTTTGTGGTGCCCAAAAAAGGGGACAGATTTCGGCCCATCCTGGACCTGAAGACCCTAAACAAGTTTGTCAGGGCGCGAAAGTTCCGGATGGAGTCTGTTCGGTCGGTTGTGGCCGCCCTTCACCAGGGGGAATTCTTGGCATCGTTGGACATAAAGGATGCGTACCTCCATGTACCCATCCATCCGCGACATCAGCGCTTCCTGCGGTTCGCAATTGGGGATCACCATTTTCAATTTGTAGCTCTCCCTTTCGGCCTGGCCTCCGTGCCCCGGGTATTCACAAAGTTGCTAGCCCCGGTGTTGGCGTTGCTGCGTCAGAGGGGAATTGCGATAGTGGCATATCTGGACGATCTGCTCCTGCGAGCGGACTCCGTCTCTGCCCTGGAGGAGAATGTGAACATCACAATGGCCTCACTGCTGGACTTTGGCTGGTTACTCAACCTGAAGAAGTCGTCAGTGTCTCCTTCCTGCCGCCTGGAGTATCTGGGTCTCATTCTGGACACAGAACAGGCGAAGGTGTTTCTCCCTCCGAAAAAACTGCAGGGCTTACAGTCGGCTGTGCGCACCCTTCTGTCGCACCGACTGTCTTCATTGCGGTTCTGTATGAGGGTGCTGGGGCTCATGGTCTCGTCATTCGAGGCGATACCTTTTGCCCAGAGTCACACTCGTTTGCTCCAACGAGCAATTCTGGCTCAGTGGGACAAGTCCCACCGGTCGTTGGATCTTCCGACCCGGCTGGGCCCCCAGACCAGGGCGTCTCTGACCTGGTGGCTTCGGGACTTGGCCCTCACTCAGGGGAAGTCGTTCCTGCCCCTTCAGTGGACGATAATCACCACGGACGCCAGCCTGACGGGCTGGGGTGGAGTCCTGGGGCAGCTATCAGCCCAGGGTCGTTGGTCGACCCAGGAGGCTTGCCTGCCCATCAACGTGCTGGAGCTGAAAGCAATCAGGCTGTGTCTTTTTCATTGGACAAAGAGATTGCAAGGCCGTCCGATCCAAATTCAATCGGACAATGCCACGGCTGTGGCGTATGTAAATCATCAGGGTGGCACAAGGAGCCCAGCGGCGGCTGCAGAGGCAGCTCTGATTCTGCGTTGGGCGGAACTTCACGTTCCGGCGATCTCAGCGATTTACATTCCAGGTGTGGAGAACTGGCCGGCGGACTTTCTCAGTCGCCAGAAGCTGGACCAGGGGGAATGGTCCCTCCACCCGGAGGTGTTCAATCTGCTTTGCCGCAGATGGGGGACGCCGGATGTGGATCTCATGGCGTCCCGGTTCAATCACAAAGTGAGAGCCTTTGTGTCCAGAACAAAGGATCTGTTGGCAGTGGCAACGGACGCTCTGGTGGCCCCCTGGAGCCATTATCGTCTCCTGTACGCCTTCCCTCCGATACGTCTGCTTCCAAGATTGGTGCGCAGAATGATGGAGGGAATACCAACCATTCTGGTGGCCCCAGATTGGCCCCGGCGCACCTGGTACGCCGACGTGGTGCAAATGGTGGCAGATGCCCCTTGGCGGCTTCCGATGCGAGACGATCTCCTGTCTCAAGGACCCATATTGCACCCTGCTTTACCCTCGCTGGCTTTGACGGCTTGGCTATTGAGTCCCAGGTGCTGAGGGATAGGGGAGTGGCCGACTCCGTGATCCCTACCCTGTTGAAAGCTCGCAAGTGCAATTCTCGCAAGATTTATCACCGCACCTGGAAGGCTTACATTGCTTGGTGCGAGGCGGAGGGCTATAACCCTCGCTCGTTTGTCGTTTCCAGGGTCCTGACCTTTTTACAGCAGGGCCTGAATATGCATTTGGCTTTGAGTACTCTCAAGGGCCAGATCTCGGCCTTAGCCATACTCTTTCAGAGACCTTTGGCTTCACACTCTCTGATTCGTACCTTTGTACAAGGTGTGCGACATGTGGCGCCTCGGGTGAGATCCCCGATGGCCCAGTGGGATCTGAATCTGGTGCTTTCTGTTCTCCAGAAGCCACCTTATGAAAAAATCAGGGAGATCCCCCTACAACTTCTGTCGCAGAAGGTGGCCTTCTTAGTTGCCATCACTTCTGCCAGGCGAGTGTCGGAATTGGCTGCCCTATCGTGCAAGTCTCCTTATTAGGTGATGCATAAGGATAAGGCGGTCTTGTGACCCCTTCCTTCTTTTCTTCCAAAGGTAGTCTCTTCTTTTTATATCAATGAAGATATTGTCCTGCCATCGTTGTGCCCTCGTCCATCGCACCCGAAGGAGTTTGAGTTGCATGCCTTGGACGTAGTAAGGGCCTTACGGGTGTACTTGGCTGCTACAGCTCCTTTTCGTAAAGCTGATGCCTTGTTTGTTCTGCCAGAGGGTCCGCGCAAAGGATTGGCGGCCTCTTCGGCTACGATTTCTCAGTGGATTAAAAAAACCGTGACCCATGCGTATTCTCTTCGGGGCAAGGTTCCCCCTTTTCCGGTCACGGCTCATTCTACCCGGGCGGTTAGTACTTCCTGGGCCTTCAGACACCAGGCCTCGGTGTCACAGGTGTGCAAGGCGGCCACTTGGGCCTCGGTTCACACTTTCACTAAGTTTTACAAAGTTGATGTGTTTGCATCTTCGGATGCTGCTCTTGGCCGCAAAGTTTTGCAGGCGGCAGTGTAGGCGCGACTGGCGCCTTCTCAGAGGTTCAGTTGGGTACAGTTATTAGCGTTTACCCACCCCTCTTTTTTGACACAGCTTGGGGACGTCCCCACAAAGTCAATGGAGAGCTGTGTCTGTCAGTGAACGTAAGGAGAAAAAGGGATTTTATTAAAACTTACCGTAAAATCCTTTTCTCCGAGTTCACTGACAGACGCAGCACCCACCCCTCTGGGCTCTGTTTTGGTACGGCTTGTGTACGAACTGAAGAGCTATACTGTGGGGGGGTTTAATGTAGGAAGAGAGGATGGCCCCCAGGGGAGGGGCCAGCTGATTCTTTTCCCTGCCTAGTTAACTCCTAGTGGGACGAACATAAAACCCCACAAAGTCAATGGAGAGCTGCGTCTGTCAGTGAACTCGGAGAAAAGGATTTTACGGTAAGTTTTAATAAAATCCCTTTTTCGAAGCAGTCGTACGATAATCGGATCGTTAGTACAGAGCTTTCGAGAGCCGATCACGACAGTTCATCCGATGTTTTCCGTCCGGACAAGATCGGACATGCAGGAAAACTTTTCTCGCGCGGTGCCCGATCGTACGATTTTCGTTTCATCAGTACAGCTGTCGTTCAAAAATGCAATACAAATACACTGCAACACATTACATCGCTTCCGATTTTTTTTATTCTGTCGTGCAAAAATTTTCGTGACTAAAGTAAACTCTTCCGATTCGATCTGAGATTAGCATGCGAAAAAAAACGGACGATCTGCCGTTCGATTTTCAGATCGTGTGTACGGGGCATTAGTCTATTACAGTTCAGGGAACATGTTTAATCAGGGAATCTAAGCTTCCCATCAACATCCTGGAGCTCAGAGGGATAAAACTGGCTCTGAATCCATTTCACCTGATCAGATAACACCACTCCCGTGGCCTATATTTACCACCAGGTGTCAGGCAGCCCTAACGAAAATAAGTCTGATCATCTCATGGGCGGAGGGACACTGTCCAGCCCTCTCTGCTGTTCACATCTCAAAAGTGGACAATTAGAAGACAGATTACCCCAGCCATTTCCTTTCCTGCTGTGTGGATTCTGCCTCGACTGCTTCACAAAATAAAGCATCAGAAAAAATTTGTGATTCTAATTGCACCAGTGGCGGCCCGTCCATTGAGGGTGCACGGGCGACGTCTCCCCTCTCCCTGCCACCGCCGCCTCCCCTATCCCTGCTGCCGCCCCCCTATTCGTACATCTGGCCCCTTTCAGGATGCCGGGTGCATGAATTAAAATTGTGGGGGTATTTTTTTTGAAGCACCAACTAATAGGCTTCAAAATAGGGTGGGCTCGGGGCGCAGAGAGTGCGCTCTCAGCCCACCCAGGTGTGTTAGAATAGCGAATGAATATTCGCTAATCTAACACTGATCCTCCTCCCGGCCAAACAGGAAGCCGATCTGAGATCTGTCACCCGATTGGCTGAAAGGACAGGCAATCCTATTGGACGCCTATCGCCTAGGTGGAGGAAAGGACAGAGAAGGAGCAGAGGAGCCACTGCCGTCACCCGCCACCTTGATGGGGTAAGTGCCGGACCGACCGGCAGACAAAGGAAAAGGAGGGGGGGTGGTAGTGCCGCGCTGCCGGGGGGGGGGGGGGTAGTGCCGCACCGGGGGGGGAAGAGAGTGGGGGTTGCTTGCCGCTTACCCCCCCCCAAAAAAAAAAACCCCACCAGCCGCCACTGAATTGCACCCAACTGGCCCAAAAGAACCTGGTACATAGACATACTGAAATGTTTAGGATACAGTCGCATGCCTCTACCAAACAGGCCAGACCTTCTGTCTCAGAGCTCCCTGTTCCATTCCATGCTGCATTTAACCACTTGACCACTGGGCACTTAAACCCCCTTAACAACCAGACCAATTTTCAGCTTTCAGCGCTCTCACACTTTGAATGACAATTACTCAGTCATGCAACACTGTACCCATATGAAATTTGCGTCCTTTTTTTCACACAAATAGAGCTTTCTTTTGGTGGTATTTAATCATCGCTGGGTTTTTTATTTTTTGCGCTATAATTAAAAAAAAACTAAAATTTTGTAAAAAAATGAATTTTTCTTCGTTTCTGTTATAAAATTTTGCAAATTAGTAATTTTTCTTCATTAATTTTGGGCAAAATTTATACTGCTACCAACTTTGGTAAAAAAAAAACAAATTAGTGTATATTATTTGGTCTTTGTGAAAGTTATAGAGTCTACAAGCTATGGTGCCAATCACTGAATATTGATCACACTTGATTTACTGACGGCCTATCTCATTTCCTGAGACCCTAACAAGCCAGGAAAGTACAAATACCCCCCAAATGACCCCTTCTTGGAAAGTAGACATTCCAAGTTATTTAGTAAGAGGCATGGTGTAATTTTTTCCCACAATTCTTTGCAAAATGAATTTTTTTTTCTTTTTCCCCCAAAATTGTCATATGTTAATGGGTTATTTCTCACACCCAGCATATGCATACCACAAATTACACCAATAGTACATTCTACTACTCCTCCTGAGTATGGCGATACCACATGTGTGACACTTTTACACAGCCTGGCCACATACAGAGACCCAACATGCAGGGAGCACCATCAGGCCTTCTAGGAGCATAAATTACACATATCATTTCTTGACTACCTCTTGCACCTTTCAAGGTCCTGGAGCACCAGGCCAATGGAAACGCCCAAAAAATTACCCCATTTTGGAAAGTTAACACCCCAACGTATATTCTAGGAGGCATAGTGAGTCTTTTGAACATGTCATTTTTTCCACAAGTTTTTGGAAAATGTGGAAAGAAAATGAAAACGCATTTTTTTTTTTTTTTACACAAAGTTGTCCATTTATACAATATAGCAAAAATGACACCCTAAAATATATTCTGCTACTCCTCCTGAGTATGGCGATACCACATGTGTGACACTTTTACACAGCGGGACCACATACAGAGGCCCAACATGCAGGGAGCACCGTCAGGTATTCTAGTATATCACAATGTGGTATCACACAACCAGAGATGAACAAAAAAGTCTAGGCTAGTGATCACAATAGCCACCACCAGGTGGAGCTGAAGAAACGGCTTCTAATACATTTCCTTCATATACTCCCGACTTATGGTGACTATTGTGAATTAGCCTAGACTTTTTTGTTCATCTCTGTTTTTTCATCTCTGGTTTGGCCTGTTGAAAGCCTATATACTTTCATTTGGATCATTGGACTAACACCTGGACTATTTTTTGTGTGATACTACGTTATGATATACATATTTCACTTTTTGTACTGTATTTTATGATTTGAATATTGCACTTGCACCCTTGCTGTATTATTAGCATCCTACATGGTTCTGCATTTTATGACTTAATTATCTCACTTGCATTTGATATTGTATTTTATGATTTAAGGATTGCACTTGCACTTTTGTTGCACACCCAGCACCTTACATGATTTTTCTTTTCACTCAGCACTTTGTTTATCTAATATGGCACATTGGGTCATTTACTGATTGTTTAGCATTTGCACTTTACATCATTATTTCGTTTTTTTTAAAATTCAACAATTTTTTGCACATCTCATACCTACAAATCTCATCCCTTTAGCAGCGCCATACCCACCTATCCCTTTCTCTTTCTCCATTTACTAGCATCTGCTTGTCAGATGTAAGGTGGAGGCAGCAGCTATGCTTGCATACACACATTTTTTCCATAGCGCGGCAACACCTATATCTATTATTTCCTTAAATATCCTTTAATCCGTAGAGCTGGCTCCTGACGGCCCTCTAAGGGGTTTGGCATTCCGGAAGGCGGGGAGGGGCTTGCAGCCATGTGACCGCCGTGATTGGCTGTCACAGCGGTCACATGATTGTAAAACTCCCACACGTAAGAAGCAATCGGAAGCTTTTCGTGAGCCGCCGATCACAGTGCCAGGGGTGCGTGCTCTTGGCACAGCTCCAAAAGCACTAATGCATGCAAATATGCAGACTCTCGACACCAAGGCCTGGCTGCCGAGAGGCCGCATATTTGCGCATGGTTGGTGCCTAGGGGTTACGCATTGACACTCTTTTGTGGTGTGTTCAGTACGCAGTTGACCGCATCTAGCTATGTTGGCCTTTGCCGGAGTCTTACAAAATAGATTTTGCTCTTCAAACACTTTTCGAATGCCAAGTATATGGTAAACGTTTGGGAGATGCTTCAATTGACTTCTATTACATTTGATCACTTGCAGAATCCAAGTAAATATACAGTGATTTGAAGGAGCACAAGCACTTGTCTCAAACACAGAGAACAAAGCCATTGGCATAAATTTGTACAAAAAAATAAAATGTAAATAGGGGTGAGCTTGGGTGAGTTCAGATCCTAATCTGAACCTACCTTAGGATTCCATCAGCAAGCTGTCATCTGTACTGTGTCAATCATGAGCAGCTGAGATATTCCCCACCCCGCATGTATACAAAGAAGCGTGTATATGAGAAGCTATAGGATGGGGAATTCCTTGGGCAATTATGATTGGCCGCATGCAGTGACCGCTTCATCTCATCATCCAAACCACTTGGAAAGAGTCTTAAAGCGGAGTTCCACCCTAAAGTGGAACTTCCACTTTAATGGAAGGTGACCCCCCGACATGCCACAATTGGCATGTCATTTTTTTTGGGGGGTAACCAGGGACCCTGTCTTCACAGGGTCCCAGGTCCACTTCCTCCCCTGGCGCCGCGGCTCAGGGAAGGAAGTCCACCTCCCCCCCCCCCCCCCCCCTAGAATTCACACCCGTGGACCGAAACCGAAGTTTCGGCCCACGCGTGACGCGCTCAGCGCGACGCGGAACACTGACCGACCGAATAGAAGACCCTGGACACTGCACAGGGTCTTCTAACGGCTCTCCCTCCCCCCCCCCCCCCTCCACCTGAAGGAAGGGACTCGGCGCCGCGGTCCCCTCCTTCACCTGGACCCTGGGACACTTCTGTCCCAGGGACCAATGGGGGGTTTTTTTTACTGTACGGTTAACACCGTACAGCCCCCCAGTGGAAGGTAATTTCACCTTCAAGGTGAAATCCCACCTTGAGGCGAAATTCTGAGAAAGGTTCACCAAACCTACTACTCTACTTCGCCAGTGACGTACGCCGGTTAGTATTAACGGGTTCCTTAAGGGGTAGGATATCGAAGAGTATATGTGCGAAGAAACATATGTACGCCCCACCCCTTATAGAGTCGACGAG
>BLSH010450913.1:446813-466345 GCA_018402905.1 Glandirana rugosa | reverse complement strand
TCCCTGCGCCCGGCTAGTTAGTACTTCAGTTTTATTCTGCATAGTGCAAGGAGTGGACCTGGCTCCCTGCTGGGATCTGCGGTTCCCCAATTTTTTGTTTTTCTCAAGCTATCTGATGAAGAATACGATCAAGCAGTCGGCTGGGTGACAGCCTGGAGATTTTTAGGTCCAGGTAGTCTCCCCAGCACGGCATCAGGCCCCGTTCCGTGCAGGGCGGCCAGCGGGTTAAACGTCCCGCCAGCGCACTGAGTGACCGGGCTGCGGCTCGCGTCGAGGTGTCGCACGGCCGGCAGCTCCCTCCCCACCTGTAGGGATGGCAGGTGCGCTGCGCCCGTCTGGAAGGGTGAGTGCTCTTCCACACCCCTTCGGAGGGGGGGTGACGGGTCGTCCCTCTCATTCCCCACCCCCCCGGCCGCCGCTTTTCTGCCTCAGTTGCTGCTGTTTTGGATCTCCTGGCCATGCGGCATCCGCCGCCATTTTTTTGGGGCTGGCCGCCATTTTGCTAGAGTCGCGGCCATTTTGTGGTGGCTTTTGGCCTCTAGTGTTTGCTCTGCGGCCATTTTTGGTTGGTCTCCCTATGTGTAAATAGCATGTGCTTTGGCGCCGCTTCCTCTTTCTGGCCGGCGCGGTCAACACGTGTGGGGGAGCTCTCAGCGGCAGCAGTGGCAGAGCAGACTTCAGCAAGTATAGCTGGCTTCTCCCTGGGGGGCTGGTAGCGATGCAATGCAGATCCTCCTGTGCATTTCCGGACCACTGTGCGGGGGCAACTGAGGGGTGGCCTGTGGTGGGCGTGCGGCCTGTAGGCCTCACTAGTGTCCGGGGGGTAGCGCAATGGCGGCTGAACCGGGCATGTCTGTTCCGGAAGTCTCCGCGGAGGCTCCGGCGGCGCAGGGACCTGTAGTCCCACCGGACAAACTGACTTCAAATCTGGAGGAGTTTCTCGCCCGGGTAGAACCGGTCCGTGTTAGGGGGGGGCGAAGAAGCATCCACCCCCTCCCCCATCCTCTGAGGAGGATTCGGAGCCGGAAGGGGGTTATGTGATCACAGGGACCCCCGTGGATCTGTCAGATGGGGAATTGGATCCTTCTGAAGGTGAGGAGGAGCAGGGGGCCACCGTAGCGCGGGAAAAGGCGTTGGTGGGCTCCCTGGTGGCTGCATTTGGGCCAGGCCGGGATGTCGCAGGAGGCGGCTTACGCCTTTGGGTCCCATAGGCCGGCTCGGGTCCCTAAGGTGTTCCCTTATGTGCCGTATTTTGACCAGTTTGTCTACAAGGAATGGCAGCATCCTCAGAATTCGTTCGCATTATCAAAACGCTTTTCTGTGCGCTATCCTTTTGAGGATAGCTTGTTGCAGAAGTGGGTGTCCCCCGTGGTAGACCCGCTGGTGGCCCGCCTGAACAAGGCTACCACTATCCTGATGGAGGGCTCGCCATGATTTAAAAATCCAGCCGACAGGCGGACAGAGGTGGTGTCCAAGGCTATGTTCCTGGTGGCGGGGGCGGCCATGCGGACGGTACTGGTGTCAGCTATGGTGGCGCAGTCGCTCACGGAGTGGCTGACAGTGTTGCACAAGGATTTGGGGGACCTCGTGGTCCCTTCGGAGTCGGTGCAGCTGGCTGACCAGCTGACGCAGGGTCTCAGGTACCTCTGCCCCCATGCTGTCAAAACTGGCAGTTTTTGCGATCATCATTAGAAGGCTGCTCTGGCTAAGGTGCTGGTCGGACGACCATGCATCGAAGAAAGGCCTCACGGACCTGCCGTTTCAGGGCGGTCGGCTGTTTGGGACTTCCCTGGATGAGATCATTAAGGATTTCACTGGGGGAAGAGTACTTTTCTTACGGAACCCAAGCGGCGGGAGCAACGCCGAAAACAGGGCCCCTCTTTTTCTACTCAGAATCGTTTTTTTCATGCGCCCGGTGCAGTGGGCGCGGGTAATCGGTCCGGCAAGGCTGCCGCAGGGAACCAGAAGTGTCCCTGGCAGCGCAAGTCTGGGAAGACTGAGGAGAAGCCCGCCTCTGCATGATGGGTTGCCCCCGCCCAACGCTCGGGTGGGGGGTCGGCTTCTGGGGTTCGTGGACCGCCCGCATCTCAGATCTCTGGGTACAAGATAGAGTTCTGTTCCCTGCCCTCGGACAGGTTCTTCCCCTCAAATCTGAGACTCCCTCCGGGGCATCGGCAAGCTCTGTTGGGGGCTGTCCAGGCTCTGTCCGAGCAGAGGGTGATTGTCCCGGCACCTCCTGCGGAACGGTTCCGCGGGTTTTATTCCAACCTCTTTGTGGTTCCAAAGAAGGATGGAGTCAGACCGGTTCTGGCCCTAAAGGCGCTCAATCACTTTGTGAAGGCGTGCAAATTCAGGATGGAGTCAGTCCGTTCTGTCGTGGCCGCGCTGCGCCAGGGGGATTTCCTGGCTACTCTGGACATCAGGGACGCGTACCTCCACGTTCCCATTTGTGTTCGGCATCAGCGTTTCCTGCGCTTCGCGGTGGGGGACCTCCACTACCAGTTTGTGGCTCTCCCCTTTGGCCTAGCCTCCGCTCCATGGGTCTTCACCAAGCTGTTGGCTCTGGTGCTGGCTCTGCTGAGGCAGAGGGGCATTGCGGTGGTGGCATATCTAGGCGATCTACTCCTGAGGGCGGAGTCGGCTCCTGCCCTGGAGGACAACGTCTCAATCACCTTGGCCTCCCTGCGGGTATTCGGCTGGTTAATCAACCTTCAGAAGTCGACGCTGGTCCCGTTGCGCTGCCTAGAATATCTGGGCCTGATACTGGACACAGAGCAGGCGAGGGTGTTCTTGCATCCGGCCAAGTTGCTGACGCTGCAAACTGCGGTACGGGCTCTGCTGTCACGACGGTGGTCTTCCTTACCTTTCTGCATGCGCGTGTTGGGGCTCATGGTGTCGGCTTTCGAGGCGGTACCGTATGCCCAGAGTCACACCCTGCTTTTACAGCGGGCGGTTCTGCTGTAGTGGGACAAGTCTCCTTTGTCTCTGGATCGGGTGATCAGGTTGGATCACCAGACCAGGGGGGCTCTCGCCTGGGGGCTGCAGGCCCCGGCATTGAGTCTGGGAAAGTCGTTCCTTCCTCTGGAATGGTCAATTGTCACGACCGACGCCAGCCTAGCGGGCTGGGGGGGGGGGGGAGTCCTGGGGCGGCTGTCTGCCCAGGGCCGATGGTCCTCGGAGGAGTCCCGCCTTCCGATCAATGTGCTGGAACTGCGGGTGATCAGGCTCTGCCTCTCCCATTGGTCAGAGAGGTTGCACGGTCGACCGGTTCGGGTGCAATCGGTCAACGCCACGGTGGTGGCGTATGTAAACCATCAAGGCGGCACAAAGAGCGTGGCAGCGGCCCACATCTTGAGGTGGGCAGAGCTTCATGTGCCTGCCATCTCCGCCGTGTACATTCTGGGCGTAGAGAAATGGCAGGCGGATGACTTTCTCAGCCACCAGACTCTGGATCAAGGAGAGTGGTCTGCCTCCAGAAGTGTTCCCTCAGATCTGCCAGAGGTGGGGCACGCCAGACGTGGACCTGCTGGCATCCCGGTTCAATCGCAAGGTGCGATCCTTTGTGTGCAGAGCAAGGGATCCGTTGATGGACGCCGTAGACGCCCTTGTGGCTCCATGGTCTTGGTACCGGCTCTTTTACGCCTTCCCTCCTCTCAGGCTTCTTCCTCGCCTGGTGCGCAGGATAGAAGTGGAGGGGATTCCAGCTATCCTGATGGCTCCGGATTGGCCGTGGCGTCCTTGGTATGCCGACGTGGTACGGATGGTAGCGGATGTTCCCTGGCGGCTTGTGCTACGCGAAGATCTGCTGTCGCAGGGGCCCATCTTGCACCCTGCTTTACACTCGCTGGCTTTGACGGCCTGGCTATTGAATCCCAGGTACTGAGGGATAGGGGGGTCTCTGAGTCAGTGATCCCCACCATGCTTAAGGCACGTAAGTCCACGTCACGGAAGATTCATCACCACACCTGGAAGGCTTATATTGCTTGGTGCGAGGCTGGGTTGTGAAACCCCCGTTCCTTCTCAGTGGCTCATGTGCTGACCTTTCTTCAGCAAGGCCTGGATCAGAAACTGGCGTTGAGTACCCTCAAGGGCCAGATTTCTGCCCTAGCAATTCTTTTTCAGCGTCCATTAGCGACACACTCCTTGATCTGTGCATTTGTACAGAGGGTACGTCATGTGGCCCCTCAGGTGCGGTCGCCCCTGGCGCCGTGGGATCTGAACCTGGTACTGTCAGTACTGCAGAAGCCGCCATATGAGAAGATCAGAGACATTTCTTTGCAGTTGCTCTCGCAAAAGGTGGCCTTCTTGGTGGCCATCACATCCGCCAGGCGGGTGTCTGAGGTGGCAGCGTTGTCTTGTAAGTCTCCCTACTTGGTCCTGCATAGGGACAAGGCGTTGCTGCGCCCTTCTCCTTCGTTTCTACCGAAGGTGGTTTCCTCTTTTCACATTAATGAGGACATTGTCCTTCCTTCCTTGTGTCAGCGCCCGTCACATCCTAGGGAGGTTGCTTTGCACTCCTTGGATGTGGTTAGGGCTTTGCGGGTGTATTTGTGGACCACGGCCTCCTTCCGGAGGTCGGACGTGCGCGCTGTTCGTGGTGGCGGATGGACCGCGCAAAAGGCTGGCGGCCTCGTCAGCCACTATCTCTCGTTGGATCAGACAGACTGTGGCCCGTGCATATGAGGTTCGGGGTCAAGAACCCCCTTTTCTGGGCACGGCTCATTCCACCAGGGCGATTAGCACTTCCTGGGCTTTCCGACACCAAGGGTCGGTGTCTCAAGTGTGCAAGGCTGCCACTTGGACTTCTGTGCACACCTTTGCTAAGTTTTACAAAGTTGATGTGTCGGCATCTGCGGATGCTGTCTTTGGCCGCAAAGTTTTGCAGGCGGCGGTGTAGGCGCGTCTGGTACCTCCCGGAGAGTTTCCGTTGGGTACAGTTGTTATTGTTGCTGCCCACCCCTCTTTGTTTGACACTGCTTTGGGACGTCCCCACATGTCAAGATTAAGAGGCTGCGTCTGTCAGTGAACGAAAGAGAAAATAGGATTTTTTGACTTGCCGTAAAATCCTTTTCTCTGAGTTCATTGACAGACGCAGCACCCATCCCTCTTTGAGTTTGTACTGCTTGTTACGAACTGAAGTACTAGCAGGGCAGAGGGGGTTATGCAGAGTGAGTACTACCTCCTGGGAGGGCTAACTTGCTTTTTGTCTGAACTATGTTCTGCCTAGTCTACTCCTGGTAAAAGGTGCATACCCCACATGTCAAGATTGAGGCTGCGTCTGTCAATTAACTCAGAGAAAAGGAATTTACGGCAAGTCAAAAAATCCTATTTTTTCAGATGCTCAGAGTTCTTTGCCATGAGGTGCAATGTTGAACTTCCAGTGACCAGTATGAGAGAGTGAGAACGATAACACCAAATTTAACACACCTGCTCCCCATTCACACCTGAGACCCTGTAACAAGTCACATGATACTGGGGAGGGAAAATGGCTAATTGGGCCCAATTTTAAAATTTTCACTTAGGGGTGTACTCGCGTTTGCTGCCAGCGGTTTAGACATTAATGGCTGTGTGTTGAGTTATTTTGAGGAAACAGCAAATTTACACTGTTATACAAGCTGTACACTCACTACTTTACATTGTTGCAAAGTGTCATTTCTTCAGTGTTGTCACATGAAAAGATAGAATAAAATATTTACAAAAATGTGAGGGGTGTACTCACTTTTGTGAGATACTGTGTGTGTGTGTATATATGTGTATATATATATATATATATATATTTATTTTTTTTTTTTTTTTTTTTTTTTTGGTCAGGCAAATATTAAGACTGAACTCCAGCCTTACCTTCAGTCTTGCACAGTTATACAGGCTCATTTCCTGCATTGCAAATGCCTGCTCTGATTTCAAGCAAGTCAGATAGGCCCGCCTCATTTTTCTGACTGGAGGATGTCCAGAATCATCTAGCCCTTTCTTTCCCAACATGACTATTTTTGACCTGTCCTTTCATTCATTGGATCTCAGTTATTTCAATAAAAAATCCCCAGCATCACATGTACATGCTACCTCTGGATGAACCAGAACAGGAAAAATACAAGCAGATTAAACTTCAGCTTTACATTTGCCTATGAATATTATCTGTTTATATCAAGTTGGAGGTGGATTTCCAGGCCCCCTCTTACATGTTTACCTGCCTGTCACAGGATTTCCTGGATAGCATTAGTAGGTCATTGGCTGATTTCAGATATGGAAATACTTTATTCCACATATGTACAGATGTTGCAGTATTGATTACCTCTTTCCTATATATCTCAAGGAAGGATTGAGGAGAAATGCACTCTGTGATACTAATGGAAATTCCACTCAGTGATGCTAGCGATTTAAGTTTGTAGTTTATTAAAGTACCTTTATTTCCATGTGTTTTGGAGGGTAACATGACTTGCTACTCCTGACTGTTACAAACAGCAGGTCCAGTCTGAACATCCTATCGCCAGTAAATGATGGTACACTCTGCCTCACCCTGCACAGAGATTTTCCATCTCACAGGACCAGAATCTAAGAGTGAATGGTCGGTTAACTACATAGATCACCTATTGCGTGCCAAAAAAGGCTCCACCACGTATTCTAAGAAAAAAATGTAAAATAAAACTATATACAGGAAAAGATATACAAAAGCAACAGGCAATAATACAACTGCAAACTGGTTAACTGGTATTAACCCCTCGCCCACAAAATTAATTCTATTGCAGCTTACCAATTCTTGAATATTGTGGTTGGCTTTTTTAATTTTATTTTTTTTGCACCGTGATTCAGCCAGTAAGTGTTATTTTTCAACTTATTTTAACAGACCAAGCTTTCCAGACAAAGTAGCCGTTAGGGGGTTGAGACAAACCATTTGCCACTGACAGATTGCCTGCATTGGTCAGATTTTATTTAAAAAAAACTGTTGCTGTAACTGTTTAAAAAGTGTTAGATGGAGTTTGACTTTAAATTGCTAAGCAAATCAATCTAAATTTGCTAGTGCATCCAACATTACTGTCACCTCAGGTTGACAATGCTGTCTCCCTTGCTCCTCCATCCAGGCTGGGGACACCCTAAGACAGGAAATGTGTTGCTGGCTGGATCACTAGGTAAAAATAAAGGGAAAAAAGCTTAAAAACATACAGCCATCACATTTACGGATTGTTAAACTGCAATATATAAAATGTTTGTTTTGGGGTTTAATGCTACTTCAACAATGGAAGTACCTAAAGTCCTAAGTTCTTTGGGTTTTGGCAGAGTTAAATCAATTGAGCACTAAACATGGTCCTGTATGTGGAATTGGAGATCTACGTTGATCTATGAATTGGTAATTTTACAGATGAGCTTGTGCTTTCTATATCTTTATTTACCATTCTATTTCTGTTTTATTTACCCATTTGTAGTGTTCAAGCAGAATTGAACTCTGTTAAAGGGAACCCTTCTGAGGCTGTAAGTTTCACCACATTGAGCTGCGAACCAGACACCCCAAACCCTCCGCGAATTGCAAATCGGACCAAAAATTCACTTTCCCTCCAATGGAAGGTGAGTTATTTAAGGTTGCAAATGAGACTCAAAAGTCAGTTATTATGTGAAAGCTCCTAATATGTCTCCCCTTATTAATCTTCCGTGAGCTATCAAAAATGAGAATGCTTTTTTCATCAATTACCTTTCTTTATGATTTGATGTTCTTGTTCCAAAATAATAAAGTACTTTTAGAAGTCTTGCATACATTTAAACAAATCACATGTTTAGAGCAGACACAACACCCTTCTTAGGCTGCATACACAGGGTATCCCGGTGCATGAATGTAGATGCCATCGGTCTTGACAATACTCAACATAACTATTGACATATGTGCTCATGCGCTGGGATCTCCCACATGTCTACAAACATGTCACAGGTCTCTGCCAAGTCCCAAAGACCTTGTGGAGTCCTGTTGCAAATCTGCAAATGCGCTAAATTTTTAAAGGTGGTGGCGCGGTACAGGTAATAATGCCGGAGCAATACCAGAGCGGAGGAGCACAACATATGTTTGTGTTATTATGGTGTAGTATTATGAAAAGAAAGAATAAGCATATAAGAAATAATCTGGAATGGGGAAATCCATACATTTTGAAAGAATGATTCTCATTTGATTCCAGTAGGTCCACAATTTTATGTTGTATACCTACCTCTGCTGTGCCACACCACTAGCAAATCCTTTGCATAGAAGGACCATAGAACAGTGGTTCTCAACTCCGGTCCTTGGGACCCACTAACAGGCCAGGTTTGCAGGATAACTTAAATGCATCACAGGTGATATCATTTACTGCTCAGTGATTGCAGTATTCTAATCTGCATCTCCCCAAGATAATACTTAAAATCTGGCCTGTTGGTGGGTCCTGAGGACAGGAGTTAAGAACCACTGCCATAGAAGGTATTGGACTAAAGAAGTTCTGGAGTCCTCTACCATCTTGAAAGGTTTTAAAGATTTTGCAGTGATTTTTCATAATATTATACAGTATCTCACAAAAGCACCCCTCACATTTTTGTAAATATTTTTATTCTATCTTTTCATGTGACAACGCTGAAGAAATTACACTTTGCTACAATGTAAAGTATTGAGTGTACAGCTTGTATAACAGTGTAAATTTGCTGTCCCCTCAAAATAACTCAATACGCAGCCATTAATGTCTAAACCGCTGGCAACAAAAGTGAGTACACCCCTAAGTGAAAATGTCCAAATTGAGCCCAAAGTGTGAATATTTTGAGTAACCACCATTATTCTGTCAAAATGTCTAATTTGGGCCCAATTAGCCATTTTTCCTCCCAGGTGTCATGTGACTCGTTAGTGTTACAAAGTCTCAGGTGTGAATGGGGAGCAGGTGTGTTAAATTTGGTGTTATCGCTCTCACTCTCTCATACTGGTCACTGGAAGTTCAACATAGCACCTCAATGCAAAGAACTCTTTGAGTGTCTGAAAAAAAGAATTGTTGCTTTACATAAAGATTGCCTAGGCTATAAGAAGATCGCCTAGAACCTGAAACTGAGCTGCAGCATGGTGGCCAAGACCACACAGCGGTTTAACAGGACAGCTTCCACTCAGTACAGACCTCGCCATGGTCGACCAAAGAAGTTGATTACACATGCTCAGCATTATATCCAGAGGTTGTCCTTGGGAAATAGACATATGAGTGCTGCCAGCATTGCTGCAGAGGTTGAAGCGGTAGGGGGTTGACAGCCTGTCAGTGCTCAGACCATACGCCGCACACTGCATCAAATTGGTCTGCATGGCTGTCGTCCCAGAAAGAAACCTCTTCTAAAGATGATGCAAAAGAAAGCCTGCAAACAGTTTGCTGAAGACAAGCAGACTAAGGAAATGGATTACTGGAACCATGTCCTATGGTCTGATGAGACCAAGATAAACTTATTTGGTACAGATGGTGTCAAGCGCGTGTGGTGGCAGCCAGATGAGTACAAAGAGAAGTGTGTCTTGCCTATAGTCATGGATGGTGGTGGGAGTGTCATGGTCTGGGGCTGCATGAGTGCTGCTGGTACTGGGGAGCTACAGTTTGCGGGAACCATGAATGCCAACATGTACTGTGACATACTGAAGCAGAGCATGATCCCCTCCCTTAGGAGACTGGGCCACGGGACGGTATTCCAACATAACGACCCCAAACACACCTCCAAGACAACCACTGCCTTGCAGAGGAAGCTGAGGGTAAAAATGATTAACTGGCCAAGCATGTCTCCAGATCCAAACCCTATTGAGCATCTGTGGGGCATCCTCAAACGGTAGGTGGAGGAACACAAGATCTCTAACATCCACCAGCTACATGATGTTGCCATGGAGGAGTGGAAGAGGACTCCAGTGGCAACCTGTGAAGCTCTGGTGAACTCCATGCCTAAGAGGCATATGGCAGTGCTAGAAAATAATGGTGGTTACTCAAAATATTCACACTTTGGGCTCAATTTGGACATTTTCACTTAGGGGTGTACTCACTTTTGTTGTCAGCGGTTTAGACATTAATGGCTGTGTGTTGAGTTATTTTGAGGGGACAGCAAATTTACACTGTTATACAAGCTGTACACTCACTACTTTACATTGTAGCAAAGTGTAATTTCTTCAGCGTTGTTACATATTTACAAAAATATGAGGGGTATACTCACTTTTGTGAGATACTGTTAAATGCATCTATTTATTATATTATTTTGTAATATTTATTGTCATGGATTTCAAATGAATGTGGTCCTTACAAACTATAAGCACAATTCTCTTTTTACTTTCAGCGTTATGTTGCAATGGTCAAATAAATCTGTTCACTTTATTATTGAAGCTCTGATATACGACTGAAATTGGTTTGTGCAGACACAAAGTGGTGCAACCATGTTATTTGCATTTTATGCTGAAAGAGGAACTTTACCCATAATTTGATAAAAAAAGAATGTTCTTTAGCAAGGAACATAGATTTCACCTTAATAATTATGCTACCAAAAGTAGTGTGTGCTTCACTTCATGTTGTCTTCAGGACAGGAATTGAATTAAAAGCTCCACAATAATACACAGACAGCAAAAATAGTCTTTAACTACTCTAGCCAACACGTTAACCACCTCCCACCCAGCCACTGTACATATACGGCCGGGTGGGAGCTTCCCCGTTCTGACAGGACGTGTATACACGTCCTGCAGAACGGGAGCTCACAGCGCGGCCACGCGCTGCGCTGCTACTGGATCCTGTGATCATTATGATCACAGGATCCAGCTGAGCAGAGATCGGGATACGGGCGCAGTGACTGGCCCTCCCGATCATGTGACGGCTGTGTCCAATCACAGTCGTCACATTGTAAACGGAGATGAACGTCTCTGTGACAGTTCTCCCCCCGCCGAGCTCAGTGCGGGGGGGAATGGGGGGGGGGGGAGCTGCAGCTCTGTGACAGCTTTCTGCATGATGAGGATTTCATGCAGAAAGCTGTGACAGATCGCCCCCCACACAGTGCACCAAGCACACTGATACCCCTGTCCCCATACATATTAGTGTCCCCATAAAACAGCCCCCAAAACATCTGTATGACCCCCATCACATCTGTCACCATACACAAAACATCTGTCACAGTCCCCAAAACATCTGTATGTCCCCAAAACATCTGTCACCATACACAAAACATCTGTATGTCCCCATCACATCTGTCACAGTCTCCGTCACATCTGTCTGTCCGCCAACACCAAATAAACTCAGATTTGGGTTATTTTTACCAAAGAAATGTAGCAGTATCATTTTTGGTCAAAATTTATGAAGAGAAATTACTTATTTGCAAAATTTTATAACAGAAACGCAGAAAAATGCATTGGTTTTTTTTTTCAGTCTTTTTTTAATGTATAGCGCAAAAAATAAAAAACCCAGGGGTGATTAAATACCACCAAAAGAAAGCTCTATTTGTGTGAAAAAAATGATAAAAATGTCATATGGGTACAGTGTCGCATGACCGCGCAATTGTCATTCAAACTGCAACAGCGCTGAAAGCTGAAAATTGGTCCGGGAAGGAAGGGGGTTTAAGTGCCCAGTATTGAAGTGGTTAATATACAGCATTTCGCCTTTAGATAGATTCAGTAGTAAATTGTCTGTCTCTATACTCTAAACTGATGTAGGATATCTTGTTCTGTTGCAAAACAGACTTACTGGCCAAATCACCAGGTGAAAATAAAGACAAAAAGAAAATGAATGCAGCCACCACTTCTATGGATTGGTAAACTGCAATAGAAGTGATGTTTGCTTTTGGGTTTAATACCACCTGATATTCAGCAGGGGGCAGTGCATTGCCTTGTTTCCTTTTTTTTTTTTTTTTTTTTTTTTTTCATTTTATTTGAATCGTCACATTGAGACATTTGTTCATAGCAGCAAGGCAACATGTAGCGTCATCCAGCACACACTGGAAAAATGCAGCATGTATGCATTTCTCTGTACATCACGCTTAAGTTGAGCTGTGAACAGGGCACAAAAAAACTGTTGTTTTCTATGTACCCTTGTGACTGGCATTTATCCAGTTCAGAAATCTGCCAGTCACTGCACATAGGAGTTGATTTACTAAAACTGGAGAGGGCAAAATCTGGTGCAGTTCTACATAGAAACCAATTAGCTTCCAGTTTTTATTTTTCTCAAAGCTTAATTGAACAAGCTGACGTTAGAATCTGATTGGCTACTATGCACAGCTTCACCAGATTTTGCACTTTCCAGTTTCAATAAATCAACCCCATAATGTGAATAATGCATTATAGCTTTCACAATCAGTGCCACTTAAGATATGAAATTGGGCAAAGCTACAAAGCAAGCAACAAATGGGACAGGGTCTCGAATCATTGTGGCCCCTCCATGTTATCAATCAGATGGGCCCAAATCCATTAAACGATTTGCATTCTCCTTTGAAACCCCATTTAACATGTATCCGTTTGTTATTGCCATTATCGTTATTCAGCATGAAACATTTGATCTTCCCTTCCAAAGCTAACCATGTTTTTGCTTTACTTGATTTCATCAAGTCGGTGGCCAGTGTGTGATATAATTAGTTGCTTGGTCCCACTAATTGAACATTTGTAAAGTAAAAGAATGGAGACATCAGGCGTGGAGTGGTGGTAATAGCATCTGTTTTCTTTATCATTCTGTGTTTGGAGAGTGGAAGCGGCCCTTCCTGCCACTTCCTTTGAGTACATTGATATGCTAGTAAATAATTTCTCGTATTTCTCGCAGCAATTCACCGCTCATACAGTTAGTGAATCACTTGTCAGGAAACCCCCGGCTACCTACCGATAATCCAGTCTTTTCTTTTCACACTTCATTGAAGAGTGATGCCAGGCAACATGTTTAAACAGTCTGCTGCCTTTGTTGTGTTTTGATGTAATTAGGCAATGTTCTATTTTCTGATCTGTAAATCATAACATGGTCGTTATCAGGGGCAGCAATAGCACCTATGTTGCCATGTTGTGCTTCTGACTTCCCAACGTCAGTAGGATTGGAAACCAGCTCTCATTTGCCTTATCCTGTTTCAGATTGACTCAAACAAATCATCCTTAGCGGTTAACATGAATCAGTTATAAACATAAATTCAAAACGAGAGCAGATGTTCCCACCAGTGAAAACTGCATCATAAAACCATTGATTGATACAGAGATGTAGGCAGATAACATTTTACGTGCAAGTTTGAGTTTTTCTTGTAAAAGTTTGGCTAGGCCCTGCCCCCTTTCACCTTATGAGTGTTCCAGATGGTCAGTGAGGACGCCTATTCCATTAAAAGACCAGCAGGAAGGCTCAAGAAGTAATAAAATATGGGACTTTTACAGCAAATGTAGAGATTTGCATTCCATTTTAGGTGGTTGTTATCTTGTTAGTTATTTTGACATGAAGTTTTCATGGAAGGTGACCTCTGATTATGTAGTTTTCATCATGCAGTTTTAGATTGTCTAGGTTTGTGCCATGTTGACTTTAAAGTGAACCTGTCAGCCATTTTAAATGTTAAAAGTAAACGTTCTGTCTTAGAGCAAACTCCACAAGATGCAGATTTGCTTTATCTACAAAGACGACCTCTTTGTTCCTGACTGATATTGGTTTAATTTTGTTACTAGGGTCTGATTGAATCTTTTCCGCTGTCTAACCCTCTGGAATGTGGCCAGGCCCTCACCATCCTTCTGTACAATGCAGTACTGCTGGTCCTGCATTGTACATGATAGCATCAGAGCACAGCCTTCATTAGAAATTAGAGGCCATGTGCAGCCTACATGAGACCCCCCCTCTGCAAGTGTCTCCCTATAAACTTTAAGCACAGAGACTAAGTGTCAAGTGCACGCAGCTTAGCAATCCTTACCTGGAGCCTTTTCCCATGTCCTTGAAAAGAGAGATAAAAACGTCCTGTAAATACTGAAGAGTGCCTCATAATCAACCAGTGATTGTCCTGTCGAGTGACCTGCAACACCTACCACCCACCCCTTGCTCCATCTTCTCCATTGCCAGTTAATCATGGAGGTAGGTGGAAGTAAGCAGAGGAAAGATTTGAACTTTTGCACGGTTCTTTCATTCTGGTGGAGTGAAGCTGCACTAAGGCCCACCCACAGGCAGTCCCTGCTGGACCTGAGTCCCCCTCCTGACCGATGTGCCTGGGCCTAGTACGGGAGTATTGCTAGTACCTCCTTATCAGCTGCCCTTTGTCAGAGAGCTGCAACTGGCTGGTTAGCAAACTGAAGCAGCTTCATGGGAGCCAGAAAGGAGGAAGCCTGTTGGAGTTAGTCAAGGATCTGTACTAATTCATTTTCCCCCTTAGCCAAACAAACATTTAACACATGCTTATGGTGGTTCCCACTACGTTGGTAAATTTAACAGCAGCTCAAAGATGGGCTTTAAAGTGGATGTAAACCCTCCATATACTCAGTGAAGTGAACAGTCTCAGATATACAGAGATTAAATAAATCTCCCTATATAAGTTTTACATGTATATCTGCTGTCTTCATCTGTAAATATCCTTTAGAAAGTGCAGATCGTATTAACATTTTTCTCTTCCTGGTTACCTCTGGGAGTGGATCATTGGAATACAACCAAGACAGCTGATTGGAGGAAAGGTACATACACTCTCTCCTCATAGGCAAAGGAAGAAAGCAGTGTGCATAGCTCTGCTCTTAGACGACAAGCAGTGTGCTAATCTATTTATTGCAACCTCTTCGTCACACACTTCTATCTCCTATCTTGGAGAATGTGTGAGCACTTATCAGGCTGATAACAGAGCTACTGAGGAAGAGACAGCTACGGGACATAGTTCTTTGAAGAGAGATAAGAAAACACTGCAGATCTATGCGCCCAGCTCAAATTTTGTTAATCGGGTTTACATCCACTTTAAACCCACTAACCATTTCCTGTCCAATAAGGCCTCATTCACAGAGACCTACTTACTACAGGGTACACCCGTGCAAGGGTTTATGTTTACTCGCACAGGTGTTCCATGTATCCCTGTGCAGGCAGTCCCATTCATGTCAACTGGGACGCAGCAGCTGCATGACCACAGCTATGCAGCTGCTGCGTCCGGGGTGCAGTGCAGTCATGGGTGGGAAGCGTTGCGTGGTTGCTGTGATCTCCTTTTTTTCCCCCCCGATGCCCAGGTGCTGATACTCCAATTGGATCTCCCTGCAAGTGAGAAAGGCGGAGCATCCTACAGTGTGTGGGGAGGTACTAAAGCCAACTAGGTGCTTCAGCTTAATACGGCAACAAAAGTAAGATACGTGGAAGTTGGTGGAGCCTTTAAGGAGTTAGGGAGAAGGTGAGGCCAGTGAAGGGGGACTTCTGTGAATAATCAGAGCTGTAGAGGGATGAAAGTGAGTTGTTAATGGGGATGCAGAGGTAAGCCACTGTGGATGTGGGCTGAGCTCTGCACTCTGTGCGTAGCGCACCCCTGAGCTTTGCGCTCTGTGCGTAGCGCACCCCTGAGCTTTGCGCTCTGTGCGTAGCGCACCCCTGAGCTTTGCGCTCTGTGCGTAGCGCACCCCTGAGCTTTGCGCTCTGTGCGTAGGGCACCCCTGAGCTTTGCTCTCTGTGCCTAACGCACCCCTGAGCTTTGCGTTCTGTGCGTAACGCACCCCTGAGCTTTGCGTTCTGTGCATAACGCACCCCTGAGCTTTGCGTTCTGTGCGTAACGCACCCCTGAGCTTTGCGTTCTGTGCGTAGCGCACCCCTGAGCTTTGCGCTCTGTGCGTAGCGCACCCCTGAGCTTTGCGCTCTGTGCGTAGCGCACCCCTGAGCTCTGCACTCTGTGTGTAGCTATTGTGAGCTGTACTCAACCCAATAAACTATATAATATGAATATATAAAATGGAGAAATATTTTTACAGAGGTAAAAAATACTAAACATAAATGCCGTTAAATTGATAATAAGGTGCAATATAGGCATATATCCGTATAAACCAATGAGCATATAGATACCGTTAAATAAATAATAAGGTGCAATGTAGGCATATATGTATATAGACTAGGTCACCCGGATTTACATACAGCAAAATCCTTCTATATCATTATATGCATAATATGCAAATACTCCTGTCAGTGTAAAAGTCTCTTGAGGACCACTTCACAGCAATAAAAGTTCCAGTTAATAAACAGTCCTTTAATCCTGTAGCTTGGCAGCACAATGTGAGAAAAGTGGAAGAGAGGCACCCGAAGTGACATCACATATGTATTTTTGCAAATCCACCACCAAATCTGATTAGCAGCTCACCAGATGACAGAGGGTATCACGCTGTCAGCTATTCACCCTGCCAGGGTCCCCTCAGGGATTGGAGATACCGTTCCCACTGTTGTACCGTCCAGTCATATACACACCTATCTGCTCAGTCTCCTCACACGTGCATTAAAAGACATAAGAGACTCCACATAGTGTAATTTTGTATCTCTCAAGTATTTATTGCAACAAAGTAATGTAGTTACATTGCAAACAAAGTAAAAATGCAGAGAACAATAAAAAGCCTCCCGGCACTTTAAAATTCTTAAGGGAGGACGCGCTGACGTCACCGCCTACTCTTCGGATTTTAAAGTGCCGGCTGGCTTTTTATTGTTCTCTGCATTTTTACTTTGTTTACAATGTAACTACATTACTTTGTCGCAATAAATACTTGAGAGATACAGAATTGCATCGAAATGTGGAGTCTCTTATGTCTTTTAATGCATGTGTGAGCGGATAGGTATTTATATGACTAGACGACACAACAGTGGGAACGGTATCTCCAATCCCTGAGGGGAGCCTGGCAGTGTGAATAGCCGACAGCGTGATACCCTCTGTCATCTGGTGAGCTGCTAATCAGATTTGGTGGTGGATTTGCACAAATACATATGTGATGTCACTTCGGGTGCCTCTCTTCCACTTTTCCCACATTGTGCTGCCAAGCTACAGGATTAAAGGACTGTTTATTAACTGGAACTTTTATTGCTGTGAAGTGGTCCTCAAGAGACTTTTACACTGACAGGCGTATTTGCATATTATGCATATAATGATATAGAAGGATTTTGCTGTATGTATATCCGGGTGACCTAGTCTATATACATATATGCCTACATTGCACCTGCTCATTGGTTTATACGTATATATGCCTATATTGCACCTTATTATTGATTTAACGGCATTTATGTTTAGTATTTTTTACCTCTGTAAAAATATTTCTCTATTTTATATATTCATATTATATAATTTATTGGGTTGAGTGCAGCTCACATTTACTATTATCGCTCTAACTTTTTTGTTGTGGTTAGGAGCTGCTGCATACCTCCCCTGTAGTGGGTATTTAGCACCACATACCTTTTAGCACAGTGTTAAACATTAAATATTTACTCTGTGTGTAGCGCACCCCTGATCTCTGCGCTTTGTGCGTAGCGCACACCTGAGCTCTGCACTCTGTGCGTAGCACGCCCCTGAGCTCTGCACTCTGTGCGTAGCACGCCCCTGAGCTCTGCACTCTGTGCGTAGCACGCCCCTGAGCTCTGCACTCTGTGCATAGCGCACCCCTGAGCTCTGCACTCTGCACACACCTGATATGTACATAAACATTAACATAGCTGGGCACCTGATTCACATAGCTGGACACCTTATATGTACATACATATTCACACAGCTGGACCCCTGATATGTACATACACATTCGCATAGCTGGACACCTGATATGTACATACACATTCACACAACTGGACACCTGATATGTACATACACATTCACATAGCTGGACACCTGATGTGTACATACACATTCACACAGCTGGACACCTGATGTGTACATACACATTCACACAGCTGGACACCTGATGTGTACATACACATTCACACAGCTGGAAACCTGATGTGTACATACACATTCACACAGCTGGACACCTGATGTGTACATACACATTCACACAGCTGGACACCTGATGTGTACATACACATTCACACAGCTGGACACCTGATGTGTACGTACACAGCTGGACACCTGATGTGTACGTACACAGCTGGACACCTGATGTGTACGTACACAGCTGGACACCTGATGTGTACATACACAGCTGGACACCTGATGTGTACATACACAGCTGGACACCTGATGTGTACATACACAGCTGGACACCTGATGTGTACATACACAGCTGGGCACCTGATGTGTACATACACAGCTGGGCACCTGATGTGTACATACAGTACTTGTTTAAGGCCAATGACTCACCACTTAGTGAACAAAGGATAATAATGATAAAGTTTATTTTATATAGCGCCTTTAAATGTGGCTTCTCAAAGCGCTTTACAAGGAAAACACAAGAAATACACAGGATAACAGGAGATACACAGGATAACAGGAAATACATAGGATAGCTTAACATAATGAATAAAGGGACAATTAAGTGAAAGTTTGTCTAAAGAAAAAAAGTTTTTAGATTTGATTTGAATGAGTTTAGAGAAGATGAGTCTCTGACGTTCTTAGGAAGTGAATTCCATAGCTTTGGAGCATAGCAGGAGAAGGCTCTGTCCCCCATTGAGTATAGGTGAGTAGGGGGGACACCCACAGTAGACCAGAATTTAAGGGGAGCGGAGGTTACGAAGGGAGAGTAAGTTGAAAAAAGTTCAGAGAGATAATGGGGCGCCAAGCCATGAAGAGCCTTGTAGGTGAGCAAGAGGATCTTAAAGTCTATGTGAACCCTGACGGTTAGCCAGTGCAAGGACTCCAGGGTAGGAGAAATTTGATTACTTGTACCAGACCTAGTCAGGATTCTGACTGCAGAATTTTGAACATATTGGAGCCGATTTATGATGGATTAGGTACACCAGCAAGTAGAGCATTGCAGTAGTCAAGTCGGGAGAACACAAATGTATGGATCAGCTTTTCAGCTACAGTGTGTGATAGCATGGGACGCAGCCGAGCAATGTTTCTCAAGTGGAAAAAAGATGTTCTGACAACATTTTGTACATGTGGATCAAAGGTTAAACTAGGATCAAATATCACCCCTAGATTTTTCAATTTGGACTGAAGCTCAAGGACAGTGCCATCTATAGATAAGCTATTTGGACTGGCCTTACGTAATTGATGGGGGGTGCCAATAAGCATGAATTCTGTCTGTTTAATTGAAGGAAATTATGGGCCATCCAAATTTTTATATCACTAATACAGTTTGATAGGAGAGAAGCAGACAAAGTAGAATCTGGTTTAGTGTGGATATCTACCGTGACAGGAACTCGAAGTCAGGTTTAACTTTTTAGATCCCCACTATAAACTAGGATCAAATTGGAAACTAGGTGTACATGTTTTACAACAGTCTTGTAGAAAAAAGGTGAACTCTTTGTAACGAGCCGACGCAGGGTACGATAGTGTGTGACATCGACTTTTCGACTAGGTATGTAAACACAAGAGGGCTGAACTGATGACGTTACGAGATGAACGACCACATGGATTAGGTAGTATTTAGCCGAGGTTATACAAGTTTTAAGACGTCAGTCTTAGGACTGATCCAGACCATGTTCATTAGTTTAAAGAGGATGGGACCTCAGGAACGT
>BLSH010450913.1:383681-418132 GCA_018402905.1 Glandirana rugosa | reverse complement strand
GTCGGGTCTAGGAGGAGAAGAACCCAGGGAGTAGCCGAGAGGACCGGGGAGGGAGGACAAGTCTCGGGGGTGTCGGTTGTCGATCGATACCCCCGTGGGCTCGGTTCAGTGTCGAAATACATAAGTAAGTCTATGCCTCGGGGGAGAGAGGTGACTAACCGATCGACTGAACTCACTGTCGACGCCCTCGGTTACCGCGGCGGTGACGACACAGAGTCGGTTAGTCCTCCTCTCATGTCCTGCCGATTCTGTGAGCACCTGTAGCGACCTCTCTCTATCCCGAGTCCATTCATTTGTTGCATGACTGAGTAATTGTCATTCAAAGTGTGATAGCGCTGAAAGCTGAAAAATGGCCTGGACAGGAAGGGGGTTTTCGTGCCAGGTACTGTTGTGGTTAAAGCAGTTATAATGGCAGAAGGTTTTTTCATTCTATGCATTAAGATAAAAAAACTTCTGTGTGTAGCAGCCTCCCCATCACCCCCTAATTACTTACCTGAGCCCTATCTCTCTCCAGCGATGTCCACGAGTGTCTTAGCCGTCCTGTACTCTCCTCCTGATTGGCTGAGACACAGCAGTGGCGGCGCCATTGGCTCCCGCAGCTGTCACTCAAGTCAGCTAGCCAATCAGTGGAGAGAGGGGGCTCCGTATCTGAATGAATACATAAAGCTGTGACTTGGCTCGGGTGCCCCCATAGCTAGCTGTTGGCTGTGGGGGCTCTGAACAGGAGGGAGGGGCCAGGAGAGCCGATGAGGGACCCAAGAAGAGGAGGATCTGGGCTGCTCTGTGAAAAACCAACTGCACAGAGGAGGCAAGTATAACATGTTTGTTATTTTAAATAAAACGACTTTACAATCACTTTACAATCACTTCTAACTTTTAGAGGAAAGTAAGTGTAAGGAATGGTTTCCAATTTTTAAAGCTGCTTGTATCCCTGTAAAGGAGATTTATCTTGGTGTTCTCTGACATCCATCACTTGGACACAGAGGAGGGGATTTCTGGATTTCTTCCTCATGGGGACACAGACAAACCTGGCAGTGCGTTCCCAGCACCGCTCTAAGGGAGATTTTTTGGAGTTGGAGAAACTTTGGGAAGTTAGAAAAAAAATAACATTTATACTCCCCTAGGTGGATGCAGCATCTATACTGCATCTGTCCCCTGCTACCTTTAGGACTAAGAACCGAGTGATCGGAGACCGCTTATCGCTCAGTTCTCGATCTTCACTGAACAGAGAGACGGTGACTGTCAGTCACCGGCTCTCTGCTCTGCTCCTCCAGCCCTCACTAGAGCGCCAAGCTGTACAGGGGGGCAGATCGGCTGGCTCAGGCTCTCAGTGGCATGCTGGGAGGATGAGCCAGCTGCTGATCCAGGTGTCTGGGTAGGTCCTGGCATCAGCAGACTTTCGCCCACTGTCGGCAGAATATGTGTCACAAGATAGCAGAACAAACTTCACACCTGTGATCCCCAGGAGAAATAGGGCCACCTTCTTTAGAGCCCTTTCACACTGGGGCAGTGTGGGCGGTAGCAGTAAAGCTTTAGCAGCGTTCTACCACTTTTATAGTGGCACTTTTCGGCTGCTAGTGGGATGTTTTTAACTCCCTAGATGGGATTAAAAAGGGGTTAACAAAGCCTGTGGTGATGCACTTCCCATTCATTTCAATGGGCAGGGCGGTTTAGGAGCGGCATATACACCGATCCCACACCACCCCAAAGATTCTGCTTGCAGGACTTTTTTCATGTCCTGCAAGCACACCGGCCCAGTGTGAAAGCACTCGAGCTTTCACACTGGGGCTGCAGGGAAGGCAGTTTTCAAGCGCCTGAAAACTGTCCCCGTGTGAAAGGGGTCTTAGTGATGAAAAAAGCACATATTGGTTAAACCAAAAACACGTTTTGCAGGTTAATTCTTCCCAGTCTGTAAATGGGGCACGACATGGGTGTGTCCTTTGCTTTTTAACGGTGTTGTTCTTTCTCATCTTAGAAATTTGGCTAATAAGCAGTTGAGCACCAGTGACATGTATTTGTGGGAACCCTTTAGCCAATAGACAATAGTACCATCTATGCCCTTCAAGCTATATTTTTGTTATCGTATTTACAATTTAATTATGCTGGTCTTGTAAACCGTGCTTACATCTTTGAAATAGTGTTCATTATACTGTCATGCATGCACCCACCTTTTTCGACAATTGCAGTTTGAAGGTGTAAACGATTTCCACATATATATAAATATTCCAGGCCCCCTGCATGGGTGACTCTTGAATTGTATTTCATTTTGATTCTCATTAAAAATGATTGCACCAGAAAACCATTCTTAAAAATTGACCTTATAATTGTTTGCTGCTTTTATATGATGACAGGGATTTACCTTCTGAAATATACCGTGGATGTTGCTGCAAGTGTATTAATTACCAGGCTACCAAAAAAGGCCCTGTAATGCTGTAGGTGGTTAGGTGGCACCCCATGTTTTGTTAATTCAGGTTTATGTGTTTGACTGTGAGCATGTTTTATCCAAGGTTATTGCGTACAACGCTGAAGGAAAAAGTTGTCCTAGTGAGGTTGTGGAGTTCCTAACATGTCCAGACAAGCCAGGGCCACCACCAAAACCTTCAGTCAAAGGAAAGGTTCATGCACAGAGTGTCCGCATTGTTTGGGGTAAGTTTTCCAAGTATTGTTTTTAATGAAGTTTGGAAACTGAAACGCAAAACATTTTGTCTGCAGTTATATGCAGAGAATTGGGGAGAATCTTGAATGACATTCAAATCATGAATTTGCACGGCTTGATCAGTGAAATGCTTTTGTTTTACCACAGCAGTCACATCTCAGGATTAATGGTCAGGCTATATGTTTGATTGCCAGACATGACCTTGCAAGGCCAAACGCTTAACATGGGATTCCAGGCTAGAACTAAGCTTAAAACTGCTTCCAACACCCCCCCCCCCCCCTTCTAGCAGCTACACAAACTACCCTGTAGAAGGAAGATGCTTAAAGTGATTGTAAAGATTTGCTTTTAAATAACAAGCATTTTATACTTGCCTCCTCTATGCAGTTAGATTTGCACAGAGCAGCACGGATCCTCCTCTTCTCCGGTCCCTCTTCTGGCCCCTCCCTCTGGTGAGTGCCCTCTCAGCCCAGCAGCTCTCTATGGGGGCACCTGAGCCGAGTCAAAGCTCCGTGTATCTATTCAGATGCGGAGCCCCGCCCCCTCTGTCCCCTGAATGGCTGACTGATTTTGAGTCACAGCAGCGGAATCCAATGCGCCTCTGCTGTGTCTTAGACAATCAGGAGGAGTGTCTGGGACTGTTAAGACACTTGTGAACATCGCTGCAGACAGAAGGGGCTCAGGCTGCTACACACAGAAGTTTTTTTTATCTTAATGCATAGAATGCATTAAGATAAAAAAGCCTTCTGCCTTTACAACTCCTTTAATACCTATTCTCAGGGCACTCCAGTCGAGTCATGTGATTGGCTATTCTCTCTTATTTAATAGCGGCTTCAGGGGAGAGGAGGGACAGCCAACAACAGATGCCCCATAGTAAGCCTATGGGTGATCTCACCACCCAGGCATTTAATCCATTGTAAGGGCGCCCTTTCCTGAAGCTGGCTGCTGGGGAGATCGGAGAGCTCTAACAATAGGTAAGTATATGCATTTTATTTTTTCAGGGTAGTTAGTTTAATGGTTGGAAGAGGGGTGGGAGCAGTTTCAGACTTGGTTAGTTTTAGCCTGGAATTCCACTTAAACTTACCTGCCTATTTTAGCTTTGCCCCTGCTTCATATTAAAAGGTAATAGCAAAAGCGTGCCAGTTTGTTGAAATGAATATAGAAATGCTTGTGGGTAAATTGTGTGTGAAAACAGAAGTACGCATCATTGCTATGTCAGCTAGTGCAAAAGTGTCTCTCTTGCGATCTTCACAAGTGCAGAAGTATGCATTGTCAGCAGGTGAAAAGCTTTCTGTCATTGCAGTTTTAGTGAGTATTAAAATGTATGTAGTTGCAGTGTTGGCAAATTGAAGAAAGTAGGTGCTTGAGTGCTAAGGTTTACTGGCAGCAAGTGGGACCCTGCTTCTTGGTAGAGTTGGGCTCGGGCGGGTTCAGGATCCCACCTGCTCGATCCCACCAGGAAGCAGACGCCACACACGACTAATCACAGACAATGAGACATTTCCTGGTCCGCAGCTGCACAGATCGGGAAATGTCTCACTGCCTGTAGTGTGCAGTGTCGGCTTCCTGGCAGGATTGGGCAGGTAGGATCCCAAACACGCCCGAGCCCATCTCTACCTGGCAGGTGCAATAGGGGTGAGCGTAGTCTTGCGTGAAGGTATGGTGGCGGCGAGTGAGGTCTTTCACAAAGTTGCTGTGATGACGAGCCAGGTCCTTCCAAAAGTGTAAATTAGGCCAAATGGTTTAATACACATTGACATATAGCAAAGCACTGATCTAGATTCTACAGAGAAATGCTTTGCTAAATGATTATGTTCATTGAACCATTTAGTTAAATGCATACTCTGAAGGCATCTGAAGTCAGAGGGGGGCACTTACCTGACATCACTCTCCCTTTTTTGCCAGGGAAGTGGTGAGAGGAGCAGAGCTGGAAGGCTGGGCTTGGGGCTGAGCCTGATATCAGGCTGTCAGTGGAGCATAATGATAGGTGCCCCCTTAGTTCCCTGCAGTGTACAGGAAGTGTTGGCAGATTAGTCTGCTGCACACTTTTGTAGACGTGCAGATAAAAGTACTTTCCACAGCCCAATGGCTGCACATGTCTGCAAAAGTGTGCAGCGGACTAATCTGCCAAAACTTCCTGTCCTGGAGCAATCTCCAGGACCCTTTCACATTTACATGCTGAACACTCAACCAGGTTGAACACTGACTCCTAGGTACTAAAAGGTAGCTGAGAGTCAAACTCCATTACGCTTTCTTCTATAGCATGGGAGGTGAGAGGGAGGGCAGAGCTAGCTGTCCTTCTCACTTCCCAGGCATTTTTTCACATAATTATAGTATAGGATTCAATGGCATTATAAGTATACTGTTCAGCAGTGTTTCAGAAGACAGCAGTCAGGTAGCTAACATTTGTTGACGTCCAGCCACTTTTTTAAGTGTATGACATAGCCAAACATTACTAAGATTTTGTCTCTGCCTTTTCTTCCTACAGTCATCCTGCTTTGACACCTCTGTTCCTCATATAGCCGCTACAGAGGGAGAAGAAGAAAAAAAAAAAACACAGAATTCACATTACATGTCCCTCTGTATTCACTGTATGAGGAATTAGCTGTTTATCAGTGGTGTATATACTGGATAAGATCACCTGTCATGATGCTTATCAATCTATATCTGACTACAGAAATGTCATTGCTTGAAAGCAGTTTATATTTTCATTAGCTGCATGTTTACATTATATTTATTCTTAATAGATCCACCAAAAGATGATGGAGGCGCACCAGTTACTAAGTACATTGTGGAAATGTCAGAAGACCCCAATGGTAATTACTTTGACAGCTTTTTTAGCAGTATCCAACAATAAACATAAAATAAAATGTGCTGTAAACATTTGGCTAACAGCAAAAGTGGTGCTTTGTTGGCCCCCTATACCCTCTTCTTATCAGGGTCACAGGAGTTTGATGCAACTTTGCTTGCTTCCTAAAGGCCCCATACACACATGTGAATGGGGCCTTTTGCGATTAGATGAGGGTGACTGAGCAGGAGTTCCCTGCAATTAGCTGTGTGCAGGAAGCCCCATGGAAAACAATGGGAGACTGACTGTTCCTGCAGCTATTCATAGCCGCTCATATGTAATCCCTCAAGCAACGGTTACTTATGAATAATCAGCCTTTGTCCAGGGCCACTCATTTACAGATGATTGCATGATGAGTAACTGCATGCGAACAGCCATAAATAGCTGTGGGATCTGTCAGCCTCCTGTTCACAGGGACACCTCCGCTGGGTCTCCCATATCTTATCACAAACAGCCCCATGTGCAAGTGTGAATGGGGCCAAATAACAGTTGTATGTGAAGACACGATTTCATGTGTGCATGGTCTGAGAGCACCAAACTACTGTCCAAGCGTCCATAAAATTAGTAAAGGTTTGATATATTTTTAACATTAAAGAATTTTTGGATTCTTGGACATGGATGCTCAACTCTTGGTTCCCTTCCCCAAGCAGTGTCCCTGTTTTGTGGCGTGCTTTCAAACCAGAACTACTGTACCCAATGATAATTTGATTACCATACCTGACATTGACTTTTTATTTCCATATTAGCTTTCTGTACTTTTTAGCCTGTACTGTCTTTCAGCATAGTAATATGAGATACGGTATCATTGTACTTACCACTTATTGTAAAATGCGAACAAGCTGTTCAGCATGTTATCGGCTCTTTTAATATGTAGCATGGTCTTATTTCTTTGTGTAGAGTGCACATTTTGTAAGGTTTTTATTTTCGTTAGTCTGTCAGCTCTGATCAATGAATTTGTGCTGATGAGTTAATTACATTGATTCCAGGAAGCTTTGATGTCTTGGTTTGAATATATCAGAGGAACTTAGTGATTCTAGGAACTGAAGACAGAAATAAAACAATCATTAACAGACACCAATCTAATCTTTCAGGAAACAAGTGGGACACTGTGTACAACGGGACAGCAAAGGAGCATCTGTGTGATCACTTGAGCCCTGGCTGTTTATATCGGCTTCATGTTTGCTGCATCAGTGAAGGTGGACAGAGCCAGGTAATGATTTCTGAATTAATTTAACACAGACATAAGATTAGCTGTGTTCATAAATACATAAATGTTTAGATCTGACAACAGACGGGGTTTCTCTGGGACACACCTTTGCTAGACCTCACCTAGAGGTAACAAGCTGATGGCTGAGCTGGGCTTGTTTCAGCCCATAGGATTTTCATAAAAATGTGTCCTAATGGAAAATGAGTAGGCATTTTTATATGCCTTTTTTCAACAGAAAACTTTTTTTTCAACAATAAATTTTATGACACTTTGCAGGTGAAGCATTATTCAGTCATATTGTTGACTTTTATCCACTACCCGATGCTTTGCGACTCTAGCAGATTATTATGTTTTGGACTGTAGAATGATAGAATTTTGCCACTGGCCTGTCTAGGATGTTGCTGTCTTTAAATGCACTTGTGCCTAGAATATGAAAATTAAACTATTTATAGATTCTTATCATTTAGAGCACTTTAAACAAGCCCCTCGCTCACCTCTCTAGCTGCTTGTACTGTCAAGCAATTACCAACAAAGAATCTAAATTTCTTTTACAGTGGTTCCTAACAGTTTAGAAAAGCCACTCATTGTTTGCAGTAGAGGACTGCCAGTTTGACAAGATTCTGTTCTCATAGAGAAAAAGCTAGTTTAAGTGCCCGCATTGTGAACTTTAAAGTGGTTGAAAGGCACAGGTTTTTTTACCTTCATGCATTCTATACTCGAAGGTAAAAAAAACCTTCTGTGTTCAGCAACCCCCCCCCCCCCCAATACTTACCTGAGCCCCCTCTCAATCCAGCGATGTCCATGAGAGCCTTGCCTCTACAGAGACACACACTCCCGATTGGCTTTTGGCAGCAGCAGGAGCCATTGGCTCCTCCCGCTGCTGTCAATCACAGCCAGTGAGCCAATTAGGTGGGGGTGGGGCCGAGCCAAGACAGAGGGGGTGGGGCCAAGCCACGATTCTGTGTGTGCATGGACACACAGGGCCGAGGGTCGGATGCATGCCTGCTTGGGTGCCCCCACAGCAAGCTGCAATAATTTTAGCATCAGAACACGTATGCATAACACTACACTACACTAACACTACACTACACTGATGACCTGTAGGGGCTTCTATAGGATACTGAGGTTTTTCGCTGTTTCATGGGCGCACACACGCAAAGCCCCCTCAGGCCATCAGTTTAGTCTTATGCAAGAGTGCTGGTGCTAGAATTATTAAATTAATTTGAAGGGGGGAGGGCTGGAAGTAGCTGGTCTTGCCTAGGGCGCAAAATAGTCTATCACTGGCCCTGGGTGCAACATGTAACCCATTTATTATGACTTCAATACCTGTGTCCTGTACAGTACGATAAAAGAAACAAATGTATAAATTGTACTTCAAGAAAAGTATTTTGCAGGTTCTTAAAATCCTTAAGCTTAATCATACAGTAAAGTTGTGTGTATGTGTGTGTACATCTGTATAGTGAACCTTTGTCTTTCTTTGTCCAGCCTTCAGAGACTTTAATAGTGCAGACCCCAGCTGTGTTCCCTGGTCCTTGCCAAGCACCCAGACTCCAAGGCAGACCTCGGGCAAGAGAAGTGCAATTGCGATGGGGTATTGTTTACAAAATGTTTCTTCACTTTTCCCTGCAATATCAGCAATAATAGGATTGTAAATCTACAGTATAATTAGATTTGGAGACTTTCTTTGTAGTCGGGAATATTCTAGTACGCTACTGACTTTTTCAGAATGAACATTGTAGACTATACTACTTGACATTACTGTTTTCTGTTTGCTGTCTTTTAAATATACCACTAAATGCATTTTGTTATATCTGCTAAAAAAAATAAGTGTCGATCCTGTGAGCAATTCGGAGTTGTTCTGTACCTAATTCACTCTGCTTTTGGTATAGTAGGGAATGCAGTTAGCCCTCCCAGTTCTTACCTTGAACTACTAAAGCATTATTCCCAACGTCGAGGAGTTGGAGAGGGATTCCATAGTTTACAAAGAGAAGTGGATAGGGCCAGTTTGTTGCTGGGTTTTTGCCAATTGATCAGTGCCACTGTCTATAGCAGGATGCTTTAGGGCAGGAACTTGCATCTCTGTTGTTTTGCAGTACCTCCTTTGTTTACTTACACATTTCTATTCTTTACTTACAGCACCCCCTGTGGTAGACGGTGGTTCTCCAGTCACCTGCTACAGTCTGGAGATGTGTATGTGTGAAGGTGACCAAAAAGAGGTGTACCAAGGAAGTGAACTTGAGCACACTGTGTGTGGCCTTCTTCCAGGAAAAATATACAGCTTCCGGTTACGTGCAGCTAACAAAGCTGGGGTAATCTATTGTTTGCTCACATTTTATATCACATTCTTTCTGCTGCCAGCTCCGTGAATGTGACAGTAGTTCTGCTTCCAAAACACAGCAGTCATTACAATTTATTGTACATCTGATTGCTGCATGTAATCATTTTTAACATTTATAAAGCTAGGTGATATTTATGCTTGCCTCTCCTACATCAAATGCAAACTGTTAATACAGATTTAAAGAAGAAATTTGGCAAAGAGTCAGGAGGACATTTCTTCAGGCCCTGCACATACATAAAGTGCTATTCTTTTTTTTAGTCATGAATTCTTTGACGACCTAATGAAGACTAAATGGCATTGTAAGGGGTCAGCCTTCCTCGGGGAACCATCTATTATTTTCTGTACTGACCATCTTCATCAACAAGTAAAATTGCATATAATAATACATCAGTAGATAAAGTCCTTACAGATATATTTCCATTATTTTTCTTAGTTTGGACCATTTTCTGAAAAGTGTGAAATTACAACAGCACCAGGACCTCCGGAACAGTGCCGACCTCCTCAGATAACCTGCAAGTCTGCAACATGTGCTTTCGTACACTGGGAGGTAAGGTGTGAAACAGAGTCTTACACAGGAGATTTGGTTGAATAACCCAGAATTATTAAAAGGAAACTATTTTTGTTTTGGGTTTTGCTTAACATTTTAAGTTTTTAACTCTGCAAGATTTACCTCCCTTAACGACCAGGCCATTTTTTGCGATGCGGCACGGCGTTACTTTAACTGACAGTTGCACAGTCTTGCGACACTGTACCCATTTGGGTACATTTTGGTTTTATTTAAAACTTGTCTTTTTTTTTACAAATGGAGCTTTCTTTTGGTGGTATTTGATCACCTTTGCAATTTTCCTTTATTTTGTGCGTAAACAAAAAAAAAAAGAGCAGCACTTTTGGGGGGGAAAAAAATTTTTTTACTTTCTGCTATAAAAATTATGCAATAAAAGAAAATGTAAAAAAAATCTAATTTCTTCATCAATTTAAGCCAATATGTATTCTGCTACATATTTTTGTTAAAAAAATATCCCAATAAGCGTATATTGGTTGGTCTGCACAAAAGTTATACAGGATAGATTTATGGAATTTTTATTTATTTATTTTTTACTAGTAATGGCGGTGGTCAGCGACAAAGAGCAGGACTTCAAAATTGCAGCCGATAAATTGGACACTAACTGACACTTTTTATTGTTTAATCCATGTTTATTAAATTTTCAATAAATAACTATAACATACACACAAGGGAGTCATTATAAAATATCATTATTGGCAATACAGTTTTATGTCTTTAAATATATTTTTCAAAGTATTTTGATAGGCAATTGTAACCTCATCTATCCTAAATGTCTAGACTATCTTAGCTCTATCCTGTATGGTTTCCCTTCCCATCCTACTTTGTTGTTTCTGATTTAAGGCTCTTTTTCTGTTCATAGCCGTCTAAGAAATGGGCCTACCTCAGAACTAGAGCCCTAGTCTCCCCACTCCCAATCTATGATTCACCCAAGAGGATTCAAATCTAAAAGAGAAAAAAAGGAACAAAAAACAGAGAGGGAAAAAAAAAAAATTCCCCTTCAAAAATTAAAATTTTATAAATATTTCAGTAATAATCCCAAGGTATAATATTTATCCCATTTTTCCCATTTGGTATTAAATTGTTCCTTAGAACCTCTCGGAATTGGTTATTTCCTCCATTAGACGCATACCGCCCATCTCACCCACCCATTCTGCTATGGAAGGAGCCATTTCCTTCGTCTTCCCAATCTCTTTTTCCCATTTATCTAAGTATATTACTTCTCTGTCCAAGTTTTTGGGGAGCAGCTCTTTATATATCTTAGATAGTATATGAGCTTGCTTATCTGCCTGTAATAGGATTTTTTTGGATTCTTGCTAATTCGGAGTGATGTTCAAAAGAATGAATATAAGCTACCAATTGTTGGTATTGTATCCATTTATTTACGTTCTCCCTCCCCCTTGTGCTCATTGGGGGGAACCTCCCCGTCCATCAGGATCTGGGCCAATCTTACATCCTCCTGTCTTCGCCAGCCTAAGAAGCTATAGGCCTCCATTGCTGGTTGAAAATCGGGGTTAGAGAATAATGGTGTCATGGGCCCAATCTGCGTCGAGAGGATACCTTTCTTTATAAATGTATCCCATACTTTTAAATAAGTAAATAAGACCAAAGATGGTATATTTGTTGTGTTGGGGCGATTTGTTGATGTAACCCAGGGTATGGATTTCAGTTTCATACCCAGGATGTCCTCCTCTACTGCGACCCACAGCTTCTATTTGGACCCATGGAACCAGTCAACCATCCTAGTTAAATGTATGGCCTGTATGTATTTCGTGATGTCTGGTTGGGCCAAGCCCCCTATAAGCTTAGGTCTAACGAGTATGTCTCGTTTAATTCGGGGGGGGTCTATGTTACCAGATAAATCCCCCTACTGCTGACCGCAATTTTCGGATTAGACGCCGCAGGGGGGGCACACCGGGGCTGCCTGGAACGTATACAATAATTTAGAAAGTATATCCATTTTTATGATGTTAATCCTTCCCATCCACGAGAAGGCTTTTTTATCATATTTTTGAAGCAGTATTAAGATTTTATTGATCAGAGGGGCATGATTAAGTTCTATTAATTTATCCAGGTTTCAAGGTATCTGTATCCCTAAGTATTTAATGGTGTTTTGTTGCCATTTGAAGGGAAAGAAGTTTGAACTTTATTTGATAGTGATATATTTAATGCTTCAGATTTATCATAGTTCACTTTAAAATTTCTCAAAGCTCCAAACCGATCGAACTCCTGAGTGAGGTTTGGGATAGCTATTATTGGGTTGGTAATATGCAATAAAAGGTCATCTGCATATACTGACATTTTATATTACTTTCCCTTTATTTTGATCCCTTGTATATCAGGATTATTTCGTATAGCTGTGGTAAGATGTTCTATTACCAACACTTATAATAACTGGCAGAGGGGACAGCCCTGTCGGGTTCTGTTTGTAATTGGGATTGAGTTCGACAGGGTCCCATCTATCCGGACCTTTGCATGGGGTTTACTATACAGTGCCATTATCTTTTGCATTAACTGGGGACCAGTGCCCCATTGTTTCAGGGTTTCTTCCAGGAAATGCCATCCCACCCTGTCAAATGATTTCTCAGCGTCTATGGCCAGAAGACAGGATGGGTTGGAATTCCTCTGGGCGTATTCGATCAATAAGATAGTTTTCAGAGTATTATATCTGGCTTCCCTTCCCGCTACGAATCCTGTTTGATCCAAATGGACATATGCTGGTAGGATTGGAGTAAGCCTTTCTGCTAATTTTTGCGAAAATACTTAAATCAATATTCGTGAGAGCAATAGGTCTTTCTCTGGTTTGGGTATTATAGAGATATGAGCTTCCATACCTTGTCACTTAAAGGGGCAAGACGTAGATACTGCATTAAAGGTCTTGCATAGTACAGGTCCTAAGTTTTCGCCTAGTGTTTTATAAAAGCGTACAATAAATCCGTCTGGTCCTGGGCTTTTTGCCAAGGCTTTAATGACTTTCTGTATTTCTTCCATTGAAATTACTTTTCTAGTTCTTCTATTGTTTCTATAGGTAAAGATGGAATTGCAGTTTCTTTTATATGCTTTTGTATCTTTTGACGGAACCTGTCTAGTTCTTTACCCATCTTTTGATTAGTAATATTATAAAGTTTAGAATAAAAGGCTTGAAAGGTTTCCAAAATCTCTTTGGCATTAGATGTATGTTCCCCTGATATTTTTAAAATTTTAATTACAGAAGTAGTAGCTGACCGTTGTCGCAAAGCTCTTGGTTTTTATCTCTTAATCTCAATGTTTGTTCGTTTAGTATAGATAGCAATTCATTTTGTTTATCTATCAGTTTTATCAGATTTATCAGGGTAGGATTCTATTTATTCTCATAGTTTACAATCTCTCACAAAGTAGACGTTCTATTTATCTTGCTCGCCTTCAATCTGGCCCCATGCTTTATAAAAAATACCCCTCAGTACACATTTTAGCGTTTCCCACTGTATGGGTTGGGAGGTTTTGTCCTTCTCGTGATCTTTTTGAAAATGTATTATCACCTGACGGATTTCCGAAATACACGTTTCGTCTTTTAACAAGTTTTCGCTTCGTTTCCATTGGCCGTACGATCTGTTGTGGCTTGAAAGCTCAAGTTCGACAATGACTGGGGCATAATCGGACCAGACAAAATTGCCTATTTCCGATGCAGTCACAGTAGGTAATCCAAACTGATTTACTAGGAAGAAATCTATCCTATGATATGTATTGTGGACCTTCGAATAGAATGTATAGTTTCTGTCCCTAGGGTGGTGAGCTCGCCAGATATTGATAATTTTTAATTTTCCTATGGTATCTTTAAATTTATTTGTCTGGTTATTGTTTTGAAATGGGCAAGTTGCTGTAGTATCCCGATCCAGGTCCAGAACAAAGTTGAAGTCCCCGCCAATGAGCACAATACCCACAGATCTTTCCACTAGATCTGTCATCAATTGTATCGCTGTTTTAATTTGTTCCTGATTCGGTAGGTATAGGTTGATAAATGTATATTTTTCCCCATAGATGGACAGTTTTAAGAGCAGGGCTCTACGTCTCTGCTACCTCAGGACTCCAAAACCTGATGGGGTAGAGATTTATGTATAGCAGTAGACACACCTCAGTTTTCGAGTAAGGGAAAGTGTTGTGATACCGTGCTGGATAGTATTTATTATAAATATTTGGGATGTGGCTTGAGCGGTAATGCATCTCCTGGAAAAAAAACACCCCCACCTTTTGTTTGTGGAGTGAGTATAAGATTTGTGTTCTCTTAGATGGGCAATTAAGACCTATTGCACTGAATGAGCACAACTTTACTGGGCCCATTCGAAGGGGGGAATAAAAAAAAAAAGAGACGAGAAAAAGAAAACTTTGCCACATGTTTAAGCAACCCTAGTTGCTACGTAACTAAATGACTTTCTGTCTATCTCTATAACTAGGAACCCTATGTCTATGGGTGCAGGATGATCTATCGATAGCCGCATCCTTCACCAGGCAAGCCTTCTGAAAGGGGAAAAGGGATGGGTGGGAGGGGGGAAAAGAAAAATTAATTCCCCCCTCTCGATCAAACCCCCCCATATAGTGAATTTAACTGTTCCCAGCAGGGGGCCCCAGGGCAGCGCAACAGAGATCACAAAACAACCAGGTCTATGCCATCTTCAGCTGGGAAATATATTGTTTTAACGTTTTCTCTTATTCAATCCCATTAAACTGGATTGCTTTATCCTATTACTGTTTATAGAGTACATATATATTTATTATCTATCTGATTCCAACAGTATCTCATGAACTGAGTAGACACGAAAATATTATTAGCCAGCTCTCTTTCAGGCGTTCTCTAATCCTCATCCCCTTCCTGAAAAGAAGGGGAAGGGAATATGAGAGGGAGAGAGAGGAGGAGAGAGAAAAAAAATAGTTTGAAAGCACATTTGAGAATGTATGCATGAGAGCCAAATATGTCAAATAACCAATTATAAGGGAAAGAAAAAAAAATGGGGGGGGATCACCCATGAAAGGAAGTTTGTGAATATAGTGCATAGGGACCAGGAGAGGATATTTGTGGATATAATGCATAGGGACCACATATGTAAAGTTGCCACTTGTGTGAAAAAAAAAACAAAACAGGGAAACGCAGAAAATATATGTGCATAGTGCGTGAGACCTAAATATGTGAAATGACAAGTTGTGAAGAAAAATCAAGGGGAAGGGATCCATATAAGGAAATATATTATGAATATTGTGTGTGAAAACCAAATATGTGAAGTATATGTGTGTATTGTGAGTAGGATCTGAATATGGGAAGCAATGATTTGTGTAAAATAAAAAAAAAATAAAAATGTATTTTCTTTTAGGGGTGTCTAAAAATGTGGTATAAAAGACAAACACTAGTATGGATATAAAGTGTCATTTTTTTTTTTTTTTTTTTTTTACGAATCCCTCCCCCCCCCCAAAAAAACCCTGACACTAGTAAGTCCTTCGAGTGTTAATTTCTTTTAAGGCGATTTTTCAAGTATCCCCTGGTATTTTGGGGGCCAGAGTGGTAACTCGACGTCCGGGGGCTGTAGGATTCTCAATAAGCCTGGAAGGTCCTCAATGTCCTGAAATTCTACTTTTTTTCCTTTATAGAACACTTGGATCTGAAACGGAAACCTCCATTTATATAGAATGTTCCTTTCCCTCATCGTTGTGAGCAATGGATTTACCGCCTTCCGCAAGGCCAAAGTATATCTAGAAAGATCCTGTAGCAAACTTATCTGTGCAGTATCAAAGTCAATAATTTTCTGTTGCCGTGCAGCCCGTATGATTTTTTCTTTTATATGAAAGAAATGCACTCTACATATAATGTGTTTCAGCCTTTGTGGATCTTGATTCACAGGTCCGGTGATCTGTGCGCACGGTCTAATAATATTTCTTCTGTTGAGGGTTGTTGTAACAATGTGTTGAAGATGCCTTGGAGGGTTGGTATTGGGTCCTTAGGGCCTGTTGCCTCAGGTAGGCCTCTGATTCTAATATTATTTCTTCTGCTTCTATTTTCTTGATCGTCTATTTCTAGTATAGCTTTTCTTAAACATTGGGTCATTTCTTGTTTTTCTATTTCAGATTGACTTATTTTCTCCTCCAATTTTGGTATTCTTATTGTTCTATCCTTAACGTTTTCCAAAGAGGCTTTTACTTCCTGTATTTCTTTTTTATTACATGTTTCAAGATGAGATATGTACTTGTCCATGTCTTCTCTGGTCGGCAGTGCTTTTATGTAAGCTTCCATATTCCAGGGTTCCTTTTGGATTTTATTTCCATCTACCGTCCCTCTAGCTTCCTGGTCTATATTCATTTCTTTTTCCGTGTGTGCTATTGCTTGGTCTTCCACTCTCACATTAGTAGTCTCCGTCTGCTGTTGGGGTTGCTAAAAATATTCCTTAATATCTGTGTTTTGTGGGGTTTGTACTTTAGGGATATTTCCGTCTGCTGTTGGGGTTGCTAAAAATATTCCTTAATATTTGTGTTTTGTGGGGTTTGTACTTTAGGGATATTTCCGTCTTTGCAGCCCACAGGTAGCTTTTTGGCTTTTTGTGATTGAGAGCTTTTGGGAGGCATGACACTGTCTATCCTGACTCTATATGTGTCCCCTTTGTAGAAAGGTTTATATTGGGGGTCTATTAATTTTATCAGGACCCTTCTCTTATCCCGCCAACTATTTTCCTTTCTCCCAAGGATTATTTGAATGTTATGAGGGGATTCCTTCAATGTTGGAAATTTCCGCAAATCTTTCCTCTTATTTGGGGGATTTTTATATTAAGTTTTCATTTATTTTTTCCATACACGGATAACTGATGCCTCTGGGTATAAGAGGCGAGTCGTCTGCTTATAGGCAGCTTCTGCTTTTCCCACAATTAATAATATGATTATATTATAGCCTTTAGACTTTCAAGAAAGAAAAGAAGAAAGATGAGTCCACTGACCTTGTCCTTTCCAGGAGGGTAATGGGTCTTTTTCCTGAACTCTTCCCCCTTGTTGTCTATTTGATTGGCTTTTAATAATCATCCAGGTACCTTTAGGAGCTAGGTAGGTGGTCGTTTAGGTGTAAAGTACCGTACATCTCTTGCCCGCGCCAGTAAAAGGGCCCTTGGATGTGTGGCCCCAAAACTCCTCCCACATCTATGTTCCTGGAGCTCACTTCATTTTTTGTGGAGGCTGCAATGCTCGCAGGGCTTCCCACTGGCTACCAGGTATCTTTACAGATGGTAATCCGCCGTTGAGAACGGTAGCCTTCACCGCGGTCTCCGTTCTCCTTTCACAATGCTTATTGAGGCTATTGCATTTCCCCCTCGCCCCACCAGAGCCGGCCCCAAACACCTCCCTTCTGCCTCCTTCAGGACGCCTCTGGAGATCGGTGCGGGTGGATCTCCAGAGAGGCTTCTAGGCAGCCGCAGTCTGTGTCCCCCGTCATGGGGCCGCCCGCGGAGCGGGCACCGAACCCGAACAGTGCAACACTGCACTGCTGCCGACCTCCGGCACACATGCGGGGGTACCCCGCAGACCCAAGGGTAAATCTGTGATAGTATCTCCTCGTCGTACCACTAGTGCTAGATGCCTGGCTTTAGGACCCACCGCCAGGTCCGTGACAATGGTCCCGCGGTTCGATGTTGCTGGAGAGTGTCCGCTCCGGCTCCCACCGTCCTCCCCGATTAGTGGAGGGAGAACCCGCGGGAGGAGTGGTGAGGGCAGCGTCGGCGGTAAGAGGAGGTGAGGGGAGATGCACGTCCCGCCGCCATCCCAAAGCCTGATGTTCCTCTGCGGGTATGACGGGCAGAGATGGTCTGAGGAACCATCTCCTAGGCTTTGATTCGATCAACTGTGTGCCCGTCCTGGCACCCCATCTGAGGCTTAAAGCTCTCTACCGTGCTGGGATGCATATGTTGGGCCGTGCCTGGTGTAGAGGAGCACAGCTCCTATGCGGCCATCTTAGTCTCCGCCCCTATCCTAACTGACACTTTTGACACTTTTTTTGGAAACCAGTGGCACTAATACAGTGATCAGTGCTACAAATATGCACTGTCACTGTACTAATGACATTGGCTGGGAAAAGGGATTAACATCCAGGGCTATCAAAACCTAGCCTGTGTTGTACAGTGTGGGAGCTACTTTTAATAAGGGAAGACACTGGATCCATGCCTTCCCTGTCAAAATGGTGATCTGCCTTGTTTACAAAGGCAGACTGCCGTTCCGCCTCTATACCGAACAGTCGACAGGTGCCAGCGAACATCGAGTCCGGCAAAAATCCCCAAGAGACACCGCAAGGAGGAGCATATATTAGAGGTGTCAAAATTGTCAGCTATAAAAGCAGTCACCATGGATTATAGAGGTTTTATCCTATAACCGTCCCAGACCATATGAAGAAAAGTCACATCAGCCATCCGACATTTGTGACAGGTTGGAGAATCCCTCTTATGCATGCGGAATACTCTAACCGGAGTATAATACATCTGGTGAATGTAACTGAGCTGAATCATCCTATCACGTGAAGAGATCACCGTAGTAAGGTAGGTGTCCAGAACCTCCTGCCACATCTCCTCCGATAGTTCCGGAGCCAATGCAACCCATCTAGACCTCACCTTGCCTATCACCTCTGAAACTCCAAGCCCCACTGCCAGATAATATCTGGATATCCTCTTAGTCAGATCAGAGTCAAGCAGCATGGATGCCAGAGCAGTGTTTTGAATCCGTACCTCCCCCTGACCAAACTGTGCAAGCACCGCATGACGCAACTGAGCATACAGTATCTCACAAAAGTGAGTACACCCCTCACATTTTTGTAAATTTTATTATATCTTTTCATGAGACAACACTGAGGAAATGCACTTTTGCTACAATCTAAAGTAGTGAGTGTACAGCTTGTATAACTGTAAATTTGCTGTCCCTTCAAAATAACTCAACACGCAGCCATTAATGTCTAAACCACTGGCAACAAAAGTGAGAACACCCCTATGTTAAAATTGGGCCCAAAATGTCAATATTTTGTGTGGCCACCATTATTTTCCAGCACTGTCTTATCCCTCTTGGGCATGGAGTTCACCAGAGCTTCACAGGTTGCCACTGGAGTCCTCTTCCACTCCTCCATGACGACATCACAGAGCTGGTGGATGTTAGAGACCTTGCTCTCCTCCACCTTCCATTTGAGGATGCCCCACAGATGCTCAAAAGGGTTTAGGTTTGGAGACATGCTTGACCAGGCAATAATCTTTACCCTCAACTTCTTTAGCAAGGCAGTGGTCGTCTTGGAGGTGTGTTTTTGGGTCGCTATCATGTTGGAATACTGCCCTGCGGCCGAGTCTCCCAAGGGAGGGGATCATGCTCTGCTTCAGTATGTCACAGTACATGTTGGCATTCATGGTTTCCTCAATGAACTGTAGCTCCCCAGTGCCAGCAGCACTCATGCAGCCCCAGATCATGACACTCCCACCACCATGCTTTACTGTAGGCAAGACACACTTGTCTTTGTACTCCTCACCTGGTTGCCGCCACACACGCTTGACACCATCTGAACCAGGTAAGTTTATCTTGGTCTCATCAAACCACAGGATATGATTCCAGTAATTCATGTCCTTACTCTGCTTGTCTTCAGCAAACTGTTTGAGGGCTTTCTTGTGCATCATCTTTAGAAGAGGCTTTCTTTTGTGACAGCCATGCAGACCAATTTGATGCAGTGTTTGGCTTATGGTCTGAGCACTGACAGGCTGACCCCCCTCCCCTTCAACTGCAGCAATGCTGGCAGCACTCATACGTCTATTTCCCAAAGACAACCTCTGGATATGATGCTGAGCAGGTGCACTCAACTTCTTTGGTCGACCATGGAAAGGCCTGTTCTGAGTGAAACCTGTCCTGTTAAACCACTGTATGGTCTTGGCCACCGTGCTGCAGCTCGGTTTCAGGGTCTTGGCAAACTTCTTATAGCCTAGGCCATCTTTATGTAGAGCAACATTTCTTTTTTTCATATCCTCAGAGAGTTCTTTGCCATGAGGTGCCATGTTGAACTTCCAGTGACCAGTATGAGAGAGTGAGAGTGATAACACCAAATTTAACACACCTGCTCCCCATTCACACCTGGGATGTTGTAACATTAACTAGTCACATGACACCGGGGAAGGAAAATGGCTATTTGGGCCCAGTTTGGACATTTTCACTTAGGGGTGTACTCACTTTTGTTGCCAGCGGTTTAAGCATTAATGTGTTGAGTTATTTTGAGGGGGACAGCAAATTTACACTTTTATGCAAGCTGTACACTCACCACTTTACATTGTAGCAAAGTGTCATTTCTTCAGTGCTGTCACATGAAAAGATAGAAGAAAATATTTATAAAAATGTGAGGGGTGTACTCACTTTTGTGAGATACTGTACCTGAAGTGCCAGGTCCTAGGTACTCCATACCGTTCCCATAGTTGCCCAAAGGTGCAAGCTTACCCTCCTGAAAAAGATGGTGTAGGTATTTCACCCCAAATTTAGCCCATACATATCTGTCTACGATTTTGAAGAGCTCTACAAGAGTACAATTATACCAGAGCGGATTATTAGGGGAGAAGCATAAGGGCATATCCTGCATCTGTTGAGCACAGGTATGGAAAACCCTACCCGGAAGCCCCATCACAGAGCCTACCTCTCTACCCGGAACTTCCCGGCGGTATAAAATGTTCAAGAGGGCCTCCTGTGACGTGGCTATTGCCACTTCCAACAATGTGGTGGCATTAGGGATCTCAGGGAAAAAGCGACAATGCAGGAACGGCAGCTGCGAGGCAAAAAAGTAGGATCGTAGAACCGGGAGGGCCATGCCTCCCTTAGCTACGGGTAACTTCAAAACAGACAGGGAAAGTCTAGGAGAGTGTGCCCCCACAGAAAACCCACCACCAGAAAGTCTATATTCTTAAACATCCTTTTCGACACAAATACAGGGGAGTTCGAGAGAAGGTACAGAAATTTAGGAAGAAAAATAATTTTGAATACATTTATGCATCTCATCACCATAAGTGGCAGGGTTTGCCATTTCCCTACCCTCTCCCGAAAGATCCCCACAGTCGGCTCCAAGTTGTCCTCAAAGAAACTAGATATGGGGAACCTCACCCAAATCCCCAAATATTTAAAGGACCTCAACACCGGAATAGGGCAATCTGGAGAAACCCGCCACATCATCATCATTCGGGAATAGGGATGACTTAATGCAGTTAATCCGAAAACCAGAATAGGCTTCGAACTCCTGGATCAACCCAAAGGCCGCCAATAGTAAGGGCCCTGGGTCTTGCAAATACAATAACATGTCATCCGTGTATAGTGAAACGCGTTCCTCCAGATGCCCCACCCGCAGGCCAGAGAAGGCACCACTCGACCGCAACGTAGCCCCCAGAGGCTCAGTGGCGAAGGCAAACAGGAGGTGTGACAAGGGGCACCCCTGCCATGTGCCACAAAAGATGGAGAAAGTATATAGGAGCTTCACCCAGGAGATAAAGACTGGACCTAGGCCGTAGGATTCCAAAACCTGAAATAAATAGGGCAATTCAACAGAATCGAAAGCCTTTTTAGTGTCTAAAGATGCAACTACTCTATCGCTGAAATTGCCATGACGAGTTTGAAGGTTTATATCCAACCTCCGGACATTCATTTGGGCACATCTTCCTGGAATAAATCCAGTTTGATCCGCCTTGACAAGTGTTAGGATAACCTTTTGAAGTCTGGCTGCCAAAATTGTAGCTAAAATCTTCATGTCCACGTTCATCGAGATCGGGCGATATGAGTCACACTCCTTAGGATCCTTCCCTCCCTTGGGAATCAGGACCACCAAAGCTTCTCTCATGGAAGGCGGCAGTTTACCATCCGATCTAGCCGAGTTAAAGAGCCTCAACAGACGAGGATCCAAACTCCCCCTTAATGTGTCGTACCACTCTGACGGAAGGCCATCAAGACCCGGTGTTTTCCTAGGGGCAAAAGAAGAGATCGCCCCTTCCACCTCCTCACAGTAATCTCCTTCTCCAGTTATTCTCTATCTTCCCTCGTCAATACGGGGAAATCAATATTTGCCAAATAGGACATTAGTTTAGCTCTCCCTACAGAGGTACACAATACATAAAGCTGCTTATAAAATTGTTCAAAAACGCAGAGAATATCCACCGAGTCAGTGACCTTAGAGTTATTCATGTCATACACATGACACACAAACAGGAGCATATTCCGGTTTAGCCAAAAAGGCTAGCAGCCGACAGTTCTCATCTCCAAATTCAAAGATACGTCTCCGTTCTCCGTTGTGCTAGTCTAAGCTTAGTTGTCTGGTCAGTCAAAAGCAAGCGGTAGTCTCGTGTCCCCTCCTATAGTACTCTTAGTCTATCCCTGGTTGGGTCCCGAACATACTCTGCCTCAGCTAAAGACACTTCTGCTTCCTTCGCTCCCCCCAACAGAGGAAGGCAACTGATTCTTAAAGCTCTTCACTTTCATCATAAACACCCCTCTCAAAGTAGCCTTAAAAGCCTCCCGCTGAAGGAGGTCAGACCCTGTAGTCCCATTCTTCACCCATAATAAAGCTATAGCCTGAGTACACTTCACCTTGAAGTATTCTTCCTGTAGCCAGCTGGCCTCCATACATCAGTGACGAATCCCAGGTTTAGGTCCCAAATGTAGATCCATCAACACGGGCCAGTGATCAGATATTGCGCTGGGTAAGTATTTAATCTCTCCGACCATCTCCAAACCCTCCTCCTCCGCAAGGACCGTGTCGATTCTAGATAGTGTCTTATGAGTCGCAGAGTAAAATTAATATTCTCTAGTGTCCAAATGGCGAGAGCGCCACACATCCCGGAAACCATAGGAAGCCATCCACCCCGCCAAAGGAACCGGAGCCCCAGGCGCCAATCCCAACCTATTTCTGTCAGTTTGCCACCGCATTAAAATCCCCTAGAATAAAGATCTTCCCTTCCGCTATCTCATACACAGCATGTCATCTAGATTAGACAGCGAGAAGGGAGGAAGAACATATAAATTCACCAATGTCCAAAAGATATTCATCACCTTAAGCACCATTACTATAAATCTGCCTTTAAAATCCATTTTCATTGCATGTACAGACATGGACATTGTTTTAGCGACCAAGGTAGACACCCCCCCGGCATATGAGGAGACGTTAGCATGATATGCCCCAGCAATATGAGCCCTTTTTAAAATAAGGACCCTGGCGCCCTGGAGATGAGTCTCCTGCAGTAGAATTAAATGTGGTTGCCAAGGAACGCTTAAATTTGTAAATAAGGCCACGAACATTCCAGGTAACTATTCTAAGATTAACCTCCATTGTAGATAGTCATAGGATGATAGTAACCTATACCCTCCCCACCATAGGTAAGGAGAGAGGTATCCAGGGCCCCAAGGATCCCCCAGCAATGGTGGATTTCATACAGCAACAAAAATATACAGTCCCTTGCGGTCAGAGGGATCCATTGCCCAGGAAAGGGTCCAGTGCAAACAAAAGGATTCTTGCCCAAATAGAGAACCAGAACATACCCCTCCCCCCTCCCCGCACCCAGCCCCGCAATGATCCCAAAACCATAGAACTTATGGAAGAGAAGTAAACACGAGGTCCAGTGGAGCCTCAAAGTCCCCAGTCTCCCTTAGGAACCACATCTCTCACACAGGAAGATAGGGGAAAGAGAAAAAATGTGTGTGTGTGTGTATATATATATATATATATACAGTATGTATAACAAAATGTCTTGCAGCAAACAGAACTTGAGTCTGCAGATCCGCATTTGTTGCAAAAATATAGCAGAGCAGTAAAAGTGTGTATAAAAAACTGATTATTCACACATTTCAGCATGGGAGATAAAAGTATATAAGTAACAGTACCACAAAGGGGCAAAATAACTAGCCAACCTGAGCCCCCGGGATAAATGCACATCCGTCAATAACACAGCTTCCAAGTCTCTAAGGGGGGCGAAGAGATCCCCCACCCCTCGGCCAGCCACGGGCATTCAGCCAGCCAGAGGCATCCGTAGGTGCGGTGAAAAAAATTAGGACTTTTCCATTGTCCACTATGTGCATCCTAGCTGGGTAAAGCATACCGTAGACAAGATTAAGGTCTCTGAGGCGCTTCTTCACATGCTGAAAGCTTGCCCTCTGTTTCTGAAGGGTGATCGAAAAGTCCAGGTAAATAGAAATCCGATAGCTATTAAACTCCAGTTTCGGATCATTCCTGGCCCCTTTCAGAATATTTTCCCGATCTCAGAAATGCAGGATCTTTGCTATAGTAGGCCGTGGTACCGCACCCTTCGGAGGTGCCCTTTCAATAGCGAACATATTGGTTAAGGTCTCAGGTGCCAGATTATCTTTAAGCCATCCTTCCAGGAAATCTTCGGGACATTTCCCCTCAGGAAAGCCTACCAATTGGATGTTGTTCCGTCTTATACGGTCCTCCATATCTGCCATTTTCAATGTGAACAATATATTCAGACAAAGTTTTCTTAGCCACATGCACAGCAGTGTCCATCAGCCTAACCACCTCCTCCGTGGCCATCTGCAGCTTTAGCCTTTTGACCTTCAGCAAATCATGTTTCATATAAGAGAATTGCAGCTTGAGCTCTTCAAAATGTGTAGTAAGTTTAGTCTGACATCCCCTCATGGCTGCCATAATCTGTTTAAGGGATGACTCCGCCTCCTCTGCTTCCTCCCCAGCACTCTGGCCTAAATTCTCCATGCGAGTATTCAATCTATCCACGGAGCAACCCCTGCATCTATCTCAGGCCCTGGGCGGCCTAGGCCTCACCTGGTCAGATGTGGGGGAGCCATGCAAGACAGCAGGCTCAGTCCTCCCGAGTGGCAGCCATTCCTCCTCCTCCATGCTCCCGGTGCCATCTTGGGAGCGCCATGCAAAATGGGCTAGCCGGTCTCCCGGTGTGTTATGGAGAGGAGGCCCGTATTTTCACCATCCCCTGCGATGCTGGCAGGTTCCTGGCACTCATGCCCCAATAGCTGGCTGCAGGATTTGGGTTTCTGCTGACAAGATCAAGTCAGGATAACGGATCCGCAAACGGAGCTCAGACCCTGCACTCCTCACATGACGCGCGCTGGCTCCGCTGCCCCCGTGCAGGGGATTTTAGGATGATAAAATAAAGAGTGATGTTAGTCATGATCAATAAATGTCATGATTTTGCAATTAATACAAACTTCAAAATTAGATCTTTTGTATATGGACACTTACCAACTCCTGGGTACTGTGGAGTAAAACCACTGGTGCTTTTCAGAACCCAGGGAGCCACGCGTGCTACATACAGCCATCAATATAAGTGAGTGGCTGTAGACGGCATCCACATTTACATCAGCACAAGCGCATACAGCCATTCACTTGTATTGGCAGCATATGCGCCCCCCTGGGAGCCAGAAAGCACCAGGGATTTACACCCCAGCTAGAATGCGTCCATGTGCATAAGGGCCTGATTGGAGATGTTGTATATCTGTTTGGTATGCAGCTTTTCAGTGGATGTGTAATTAAAAAGTGAATCTTCTTGTCCCATAATTCTAAAAGTAATAATGGAGGGTGTACAGCCTACAAGGTGCGGACTATTCAAGTGCCCTTTGTAATAATCTAATTTTTTTCTTTTGTAATTTTTACAAAATTTAGCAAAATGAGTTTAGCCATTATAAATTAATGTGGTGCCATCATTTAATCTGCGTTCACATTGTTTCTCTTACCTAGAAGTCAGTGAGCACTGTGGAATTCAAGTCATGCACAGGTCTTCCAATAGTTTGTGTAGCATGTGAAGATATGTTGATTTTCCTTTATCCCTCTTCTCACCAGAGATTTCCTCACCTTCCTACTCTCATCAGATGACCCCTGACAAGGGCATATCTTTGACACAAATTAATAGCAGAATTATTTTAGAGCTTAACTGCAGCAAAGGTGGCTTAGCTAGTCCACAGAGCAGCCGACTTGGGTTTGAAGGTTAGTGCTAGCGCCCTAGTCTTAGAGTTGTTGTTCAGTCACTTAGTTGCGTCCTCTTCTCCTTTTTCCTTCCATGTTTCCCAATATCAGGGTCCTTTCCAATGAGTCCTTTCTTTGCATTAGGTGGCCAAAGTATTGTAGTTTCAGCTTCAGGATCTGTCCTTCCAGTGAATATTCAGGGTTGATCTCCTTCAAAATTGAATGGTTTGATCTTCTTGCCGTCCAAAGGACTTTTAAAAGTCTTCTCCAACACCATAGTTCAAAAGCATCAATTCTTCAGCATTCAGCCTTCCTTATGGTCCAACTTTCACAGGCATAGGTTACTACTGGGAATACCATAGCTTTGACTATTTGGCGCTTTGTCTATTCTGCACTTTATCGGTAGTGTGATGTCTCTGCATTTTATGATGTTGTCTAGGTTTGCCAATGCTTACCTCCCAAGAAGCAAGCTTCTCTTAATGTCACGGCTACAGTCTTAGGGTTATGTGCATCCTAAATGTGAAATTCTTCAAAAATGTCTTGAGATAAATATTACAAAAATAAATTAGAATATTTGCTCAGTAGATATAAGATTTTCTTTAGGTATATATAATGCATGTACTGCTCTTTTCTTCCAACAGACTCCAAACAATAATGGTGCTGAAATTACAGAGTACAGGGTGGAGTGGGGAGGAATGGAAGGTTGTATGCAGATTTGCTATTGCGGACCTGGCTTGGCTTACGAAGTGAAAGGCCTTTCACCAGCAATTGTCTACTACTGCAGGGTTCAGGCAAGTTCACATTTACTTGTTAACATGACACCAATCAACCACTTGTATCTTCTTGTGTATGAAGTCGTGTCCACAAAAATAGCATTAACAGTGTCTAGTGGTCTTTAAAGTGGACCAAGTAACTGTATGAGTGGGAATAAATTCTGAACATGTCACAATATATAGCAACTGAAGATGTTTTCAAACATTTTGTTCTATCAAAGTGTCATTAACCACTTGACCTCTGGAAGATTTTACCCCCTTCATGACCAGAGCATTTTTTGGTATTCAGCACTGCATTACTTTAACTGGCTATTGCGCGGTCTTGCAATGTTGTACGCAAATTAAATTTTTATAATTTTTTCACATAAATTAAGGTTTCTTTTCGTGGTTTTCGATTACCACTGGGGTTTTTATTTTTTGCGATATAAATGAAAAAAGACAATATTTTTTATTTTCTGCTATAAAACATATCCAATTAAAAAATGTAAAAAATCTAAATTTCTTCATGAATTTTGTCCAAAATGATTTTGCTACAAAAATCCCAATAAGTGTATATTTTTTGGTTTGCGTTAAGTTATAGCATCTGGTATAGATACTAGTTTTTATCTATTTATTTTATTTACTAGTAATGGTGGTGATCGGCCTAGTGGGCCTATGATAGGATGGTGGGCAATCTGACACTGGCTGGGGCGTACACTAATTGACACTGACATCAATAGTGACACCAATACAGTGATCAGTGCTAATACTATAAACTGTTACTGTACTAATGACACTGGCTCGGAGAAGGTTAACATGTAGAGGTGATCAAGGGGTTTAATGTATGCCAAACAATGTTTACTTGTGTGTGTTATGTGCAGCTTTTCCTAAACAGTCTTGCTGTTTTTTTCCCTGCTTTGCAGGGAATAAAAACAAATGCAAGATAGCCTGTCAGTTTTTGGAGCTCTGTGCGGGGCGCACCTGCACTCCCTACCTGGAAGCGATGATGGTGTGTCAGTATTTCCACGTGGGACTGTTGGCGAATGGTTAAAAAGCAATCCTTGAGCTCCAGGCAAGTGACTTTGCCAGTTCTGAAATAGCACCAGTGTGCTACAGGCAGGAGGAAGCATTTCCTATATGTGCAATGTTAGGTCCACAAGCCTCTTAAGGCAACCAAATCCTTCTTCATTTTGGTCTCACATTCTGCCCCTCTCAGAGACTACAGCTCAAAGTGGAAGAGCTTCAGCAACACAAGGCAGTGCTGTGTATATATCCAGAAAGTATTGGGCAGTACTAGGTGTGACCAGGTGCCAATTGCTTCTGAATCATCAGTGACAATGCTGACAGCCATGCCCCCTGTAACATTTTTCATCTCACTACAGGCAGTCCCCGGGTTACAAACAAGATAGGGTCTGTAGGTTTGTTCTTAAGTTTAATTTGTTTGTAAGTCGGAACAGGTACATTTTTTTAAGTGTAGCTTCAGCCAAAAAGAAAATATTTTTAAGCTTTTTTGATAGTATAGGGAAGGGGTAACACCCCTGTAATGTTTGTTTTGCTGTCTATGTTTCTCTTCAGAAGATTTCACCTCACTTCCTGTCCCAATGATAATTGGATTTTGAAAATTTTGAGTTGTTGTGGAAACAAGGATTGGTGATAAAGTATTTTTCCTATAATAACTCTTACAGGAGTGAATTTCCCTTCCTAGGGGGAGATTTCCTCTCACTTCCTGTTGTCTACCTCCGTTTCTAAGGAGTCATTTGTAAGTCGGCTGTTTGTAACTAGGGGACCGCCTGTATAGTGCAAGCAGACACAACCTAGAGTGACAACTCTGCGCTGAACTTAAGAACAGCGCAACATCGCTGACATTCTATCACAGGAAGCTGCATGAGATAGGATTAACAGGTATTTCTGGGACTTTGCAGGGGGACTAATATGCACTTCTTAACTGCTGCGGCAAATATTTGTTTTAATGGGCGGCCATAGTTCTAATTTAAGTAGGTAACAGTTTAGTTCAATAGTTCCTCAGCAGTTAAAGGGGTGGTGATCCATGGCCAAAGATGTAGCTGCATACTTCCTGGTCTCCTGGATACATTTTTTTTTAAACAAATGAGCTTAAAACTTTCCATTTAATTTCTATGGTGCTGGTAAAAGGAAGGTAGCCCATACCATCAGAAATGTATTTTCTGCACTTGTCAAATGTCAAAATTAGCATATCTTGAGACCAGGTGAAGTTGAGACCAATTGGTGAAGTTTTAGGATGGGGGTGCCAGACCCCACCCTTCCTTTTTCATCCCTCCCACTTCTCAAGCCCCATAGGAATCCACCCAGTCCGTCCCCTGTATTCCACTTGCTTCCACCCATAGTGTCAGGAGTGTACAGCCCCAGAATCACAGGACAGAGTATATAACTCGGTTTCACAGATCAAGGTATATAGCCCAGCCTCACAGATCAAGGTATATAGCTCAGCCTCACAGATCAGGTTATATAGCACACCATCACAGATCAGGGTATACAGCACAGCCTCACAGATCAGGGTATACAGCACAGCCTCACAGATCAGGGTATATAGCACAGCCCCACAGATCAGGAAACAGCAAACTGACAGCATGTATCAGGGCTGACTGCAAACCCCCCCCCCCCGTCACGAAGGCACCCCCCCCCCCCAGGAGGTCCAGCATTTACTGGGCTGTGGTGTCCACCAGTGTCGGCTGGTGGGCGCGGATGCAACCCCTCCCCTCTCCTCACCATGGGCGGCTGAAGGTTCGAGGCACTGGCAGCTGCTAATCCCCCACCTACCGTCCCCCACCCATGCGCGAGAGAGGTCCGGCACTTACTGATTCTGGAGAGCTGCTGTGGTGTGCTCTCCTCTTCTCCTCCATGCAGGCAGTGGCGGCTCCGCCATGTCTCCTCTTCCTTAGCGCCAGGCATCCAATAAGCTCGCCTGACGCTTTGGCCAATCGTTAAACAGGTCTCACTGACCTGCCTCCTGATTGGCGGAAAGGCACTGTAGTGTAAAAACAGCAAAAATTAATTCGCTATGGTCACACAATTGGGTGGGATCTGCGCCCCGAGCCCAACCTTTTTTGAAGCCTATTAGAGCCTCTGGCTCTAATCAGATGCTTAAAAAAAAAAAAAAACACCCCCGCCATAGGCATCAATGCACCCCGCGTCCTGAAAGGGGCTTGAGCGCATGGATAGGGGGGCGTGCAGATCTTCATATGTATGTATCAGAAATTTATATCTTTTTTTCATAATAGCTGTAAAATCATTGATACCCTTAAAGCGGAGTTCCACCCAAACATACTCTTTGCTCCCTGACATGCCACAATTGGCATGTCATTTTCTTTTGGGGGGGGGGAGCGGGTAAATAGTGTATAGACAGGTACCTCGCTCCCACCTCCTGGTCTGACTGCCTAGGCGACTTCTCCCCTCCCCCTAGGTGGCCCCTCCCTCCCTGCAATCTTCTGGGACACATCACAGTTCCCAGAAGATTGCCTGGCCATTGAAACAGTGCAGCTCGACTCGCACCCGGCCGTGAAGCCGACAGCTATCACGGTCGGGTGTCCACAATTGCAATGCCGACGGAGGGGAGGGGGAGAGGAACGAGGCTTCGGGCGGCCGCATCGCTGGACTGTGGGACAGGTGAGTGTCTGTTTATTAAAAGTCAGCAGCTACACTTTTTGTAGCTGCTAACTTTTAATAAATCTAAAAACAAGTGGAACGTTAGATCATTTGATTCCTAGACTGAATTTGTTTTGGAGAATAAAAGTATTGTTCTGGAAGAGTTTGACTTTGTTATAGGTTTTTAGCAACCTTTTGGATATACATTTACAGTGAAGGGACCACCTGTTTGAATAGTATATGGATAGTGATAAGAAAGAGACCACCTACTGTTTTGTGCATTTGCTTTGTTGCAATTGAAAACTAAAAAAATATAAACACAGCTGCAAACTGGTTCCTATGGGATGCATGTTCGCTTATGATTTTTTTTTTTGTACTGCCTTTAAACTGTGAGAAATCCTGAGTGAATTATTCTGTTATCCCATGATTGCAGGCTGTAAACATTGCTGGTGCAGGTCTTTTCAGTGATGTCGTGGCCTGCCTGACACCTGCCTCTGTACCGGCTGCTGTGACAAATCTCTGGGGAATGAAGGAAGATGAAATAGACAGTCCTCATTACTCTCCTTCCACCTGCCTTGCTATACAATGGGATAGACCATGTGACCACGGTTCCGAGATTACTGGCTACAGTATAGACTGTGGAGACAAGCAGACTATCTCTGTTGGGAAGACAACTAGCTATATTCTAGACCATTTACAGCCAGATACCACATACAGGTAAACTGCAACATAAAACTGGCTAAGCCACATTAATGTGTGTTTTTAGTTTTCCTCCGTTATACCAGAATTATGACATTTTTCTCAGTGGATGTAAGACACTGAAGATAGGGGTTTTTGTTACAATGGCTGACTGCATATCTCTGTGAAGTAAGTTGATCTTGAAGCACTTTGCTGTATATTTGATTTTACCCCTTCATAACGAAGGATAAAACAAATCTTTATGCCTGAACTCAGTTTTTCAAATTTGGCATGTGTTAAGCCGACCATAGATAGTTCTAATCTTGGCCGGTTCAGGAGGGACCAGCCGAGATTCAAACCATCTATGGGCAGGCAGATTGTACCTAAGTTGATCGACTTGGGTACAACCAGCATGTCTGATTCCCTGCATGCGATCATTGCTAACGGTTTTAGCCACTAGCAATAATACCTGTGTGCTCCTGGCAGGGACGGCTCTGCAAGGAGAGCACAATTACTCCGTGAGAGTAATTCCCCCATCAACACTGACTGGCAATGGGGAATCGAGGAGTTTTCTTTCCTTCAAATCATTGCAAATGCTTGGTGTATCCAGACGAGAATTATTCCTTGGTTTTTGTCAGGATAAATTGGGCTTTCATTTGGTAGTAAATGGTATAGGATATCGCCTGATTTTTTTTCTATTATCAAAGGAAAACTGCCACAAAAGATATTGTTTTCAAAATGTAGCTGTATGTTTCTTGCTATAATCATAACCTACCACCTAAGAAAAAGCCAAAGTGAACTCTTCAGCTCATGACGATCGCACACCACATATGTATAGCATTTGGTGTTTGTACCCATAGTAGGGCTTAAAAGCAATAGTATGCATTTTGCTTTCTTTTCATTATACCTACAACACACTGACATTAACTGATACTAAACTTAAAAAGTTTTTTTTTTTTTTCTTTTTTTTTTTTTTAAATCCTACTTAAAATACACTCACCCTAAGTTTTGACCCAGCTTTTGACTTCGACCATAGCCTTTGACCCTAACCCTGACACTGATCTAAATCAAACCTGGATCAAACTTTTTTTTCTCTTCTTTGTTTACACTTTTTGCCTCTAAATGTGTCTTTTTTTCCATTCAAGAGGAGAAAAACTCAGGGGTGGGCTATACAGTGACTGATTACTTTCAAATTCACCAAAAATATGCAAGGTAAATAGCAGCGCTATATAGTGAAAAAATACATAATACTTAAAAAATGTAGATAAATAAAAATACCTTAGTAACCAAATAAGCAATCAGATTCAAAATCAAACTGATATCAACCAATGATGAAAATCGATACTGTGATGATGATGTGACGTTGATCTATCTTCACACCGCACCATGTGAAAACGTGCCAACGCTTCCCCGGTTTAGACTCACCAAATGGATTTGCCTCACATTCTCATGTTTGGAAAATAAGCAGTGTACCCCTCAGGGTTAGATCACATCTGCAACGATCTCCAGCACATATAGGTGAATGAAACCGATCATGTATAAAAGAAAGGGGAGAGCTCTGATAGTGTGATAACGTTTCACATTAAATGTATTGATAAAACATCTTAAAACATTGCACTCACAAAATTCCATGAATAAAAAGCATGCATTAATCATCTCGCATTTCATGGTCAGAGCGGACACAACACCAAACTGCTCACAGTCACTATTTTTCATCACTGGGTGATCTCTCAGTTTGATTTTGAGTCTGATTACTAATTTGGGTATTAAGGTTTTTTATTTGCATTTATCTACATTTTTCAAGTATTGTGTATTTTCTCACTATATAGCGCCGTTATTTACGTTGCATATTTTTGGTGAATTTGATTCCTGATCATTAGTATCCAGTGCGTTCTGGCGTAAACTGGCCCCTAACCAGTGTTGCCTTTTCATGTAAACATGGAAACAAATGTTTTGTATCAACCTCAAGATCTTAGATGTGTACCATCTGTTTAGCAATTTTTTTTTTTTATTGGTAGACAATGGACATAACTGCTGTTGTAAATAAAGGTTTCAACTCTTCAGGAACTTCTATTTTTTATTGCTGTGTGTACAAGTTTACCAAGACTTCCTCTTATTTCCTATTCATTGATGAGCACACCTCAAAATCGGTGCTTTCTCTAACCAAAAACCAAGATACCACTGTCTACAAAATTTCCACTTCTCTTCTGTAGTCATGCTTTATCTGTTCTCTTTCCAGAATACGTGTTCAGGCACTAAACAGTCTGGGAGCTGGTCCTTTCAGTCACTCTGCTAAATTAAAAACCAAACCCCTTCCCCCAGAGCCACCCCGCCTGGAATGTGCTGTTTACAGTCACCAGAACCTTAAACTGAAATGGGGAGATGGGACATCCAGATCCATACCTACAGACTCCATTCAGTACCACCTGCAGATGGAAGACAAGACTGAGAGGTACAACCAAAATGGCGATTTAGTAATATATATACGTTAAACAAAAAAAAAAGCTCTTGGGAGATCTGGTCATCTTTCCATTTTTGTCTCGTGTGATGTGATATCATGTTCACGCCCACTATTTGTGAAATGGCATGTTCAATAATTTTACCTACAGATGTGGAGGTAGTATAGACTAGCGTACTAAAAATATGTGAAAATGGTCTTTAACCACTTCAATACTAGTCACTTTTACCCCCTTCCTGCCCAGGCCAGCTTTCAGCACTGTCACATTTTGAATGACAATTGAGGCACCCATATGAAATTTTTATCATTTTTTTTCACACAAATTCTTTTGGAGGTATTTAATCACCGCTGTTTTTTTTTTTGTGTTTTTTTTCCTGCGAAATAAGCGAAAAAAGACCGACCATATATTAAATAAAAATATTATTTTTTATTACATTTTTTTCTGGTTGGCCACAGCGATCACATGTACCGGCAGCGGGCTGATACAGTGATCTGTCATCGGCCATGTCCGCGGCCCGATTCTGTGAGGACGTCATATGGGGTCCTCCCAAAACAACAGTGATCCCGTCCAGCCGTCATTTTAAAATAGGCTTGGTGGGAATGGGTTAAAGTATGTGGGAAAGCATTCCATGCACAAAGCTGTTTATATGGTTATTCCATGGCTGTATCTATAGCAATACATTACATGTTAATGTTTTGCATATAAGGGTAGTTGTTAGCAAGGTCTTAATGGTACTCTACTGAGTTATTTAAAATGTCAACTGATTGCCAATCTCCTAGAGGCTTGTTCTGCCTGATTTAATGCCTCTCTTACAGTTTGCTGCAGCTGGTTTACATTATAAGGGTGGTTCTTCCAGATCTATATATTGGACACTTTTTTCCCTTGTGAAACCGTGATATATACATATGCATTGTGTGCTTTGGTGCTCTATACACATCCATGCCTTGTGGATCTAGTTACTGTTTTGGTTTATAAAACAACACGTTAGATTTTTGCACATGCATTTAAACATGTACATGCAAAATCATCCTGATCTTATTCAGGGCCAGACTAGGAATAAAAACCAGCCCTGGAAATCATTTCACACCAGCCCCATAGCATTATTATACCAGCCCAACAGCATAACGTCATTATTTTCTTGGTCAAAGAGAAGACCATGCATTTTAAAGCACGTTTGAGGAGTGTATAATATACAGATAAGACTGATATGAAAGCACATAGGGCTTTATATATATATATATATATATATATATGCAAAAATTCTGGTTAAAAATGGAGCAATGATCAAGGGGGAACTAGTAACGAGGTAAAAATTGGTCTTAAAAACGTATATATATATATATATATATATATATTTCGGGATACACGAAAGTATAGTCAGAATAGACATATAATATGT
>BLSH010450913.1:372146-383671 GCA_018402905.1 Glandirana rugosa | reverse complement strand
CAGCGCCCCTACCCCCAGTGCCCTCTTCAGTCTACACACACCTGACAGCTCTCCTCTCCAAAATATTCTATTTTGGTCTCGGTGGTTCGACCTCGGTTGACTCGGGATGTGCCACGTAGACTCTCCTCCGATCACTGTAAGTATACACTAAGGCAGAGGTAGGCAACCTGTGGCACTCCAGCTGTTGTGGAACTACATTTCCCATGAGGCATTGCAAGGCTGGCAGTTACAATTACTCCCAGAGGCATGCTGGGACTTGTAGTTCTGCCACAACTGGAGGGCCGCAGGTTGCCTACCCCTGCACTAAGATAAGGGAGGGGTTGCTGATATAAGGGGGAAACCTTTATATCGGTGCCCCCTTATATTTGTGACCCCACTCATACTGGCCTGGCAGCACTGTCACTAGCCTCCTCTCAGATGCACCGTGTAGGGCTCAGTTGGCTCCAGCTTGGTGGCTCTGGTTTTATCTTATAAAACCTCTCCTCTCGACAGTCCACACACATCTGACTTCTCCCGTGACCCCCATCCCCGCGACACTCCCACTCTTGACTCCTCTCCAGACTCCCCTCTCAGAGACTGCAGACATAACAAAAGATGGTCAGAGACTGCAGACATAATACAGGAGATGGTCAGAGACTGCAGACATGATACAGAAGATGGTCAGAAATTGCAGACATAATACAGGAGATGATCAGAGACTGCAGACATAGTACAAGAGATGATCAGGGATTGCAGACATGGTACAGGAGATGGTCAGAGACTGCAGACATAGTACAGAAGATGATCAGAGACTGTGGACATGGTACAAGAGATGGTCAGAAACCGTGGACATGTTACAGGAGATCAGAGATTGCAGACATACAGTTGTGCTCATAAGTTTACATACCCTGGCAGAATTTATGATTTCTTGGCCATTTTTCAGAGAATATGAATGAGAACACAAAAACAAAAACTTTTCTTTCACTCATGGTTAGTGTTTGGCTGAAGCCATTTATCAATCAGCTGTGTTTACTCTTTTTAAATCATAATGACAAAAGAAACTACCCAAATGACTCTGATCAAAAGTTTACATACCCCAGTTCTTAATACCATGTATTGCCCCCATTACCATCAATTACAGCTTGAAGTCTTTTGTGGTATTTGTGGGTGAGGCTCTTTATCTTCTCAGATGGTAAAGCTGCCCATTCCTCTTGGCAAAAAGCCCCCAGTTCCTGGAAATTCTTGGGCTGTCTTGCATGAACTACACGTTTGAGATCTCCCCAGAGTGGCTCAATGATATTTAGGTCAGGAGACTGAGATGGCCACTCCAGAACCTTCACTTTGCTGTACCCAACTTTGCTGTAGCCAATGACAGGTCAACTTGGCCTTGTGTTTTGGATCATTGTCATGTTGGAATGTCCAAGTACGTCCCATGCGCAGCTTCCTGGCTGATGAATGCAAATGTTCCTCCATTATTTTTTGATAACATACTTCATTTATCTTGCCATCAATTTTGACCAAATTCCCTGTGCCTTTGTAGCTCACACATCCCCAAAATATCAGCGATCCACCTCCGTGCTTCACAGTAGGAATGGTGTACCTTTCATCATAGGCCTTGTTGACTCCTCTCTAAATGTAGCGTTTATGGTTTTAGCCAAAGACTCCATTTTGGTCTCATCACTCCAAACGACTTTGTGCCAGAAGGTCTGAGGCTTGTCTCTGTGCTGTTTGGCGTATTGTAAGCGGGATACTTTGTGGCATTTGCGTAGTAATGGCTTTCTTCTGGCGACTCGACCATGCAGCCCATCTTAATTCAAGTGCCTCCTTATTGTGCATCTTGAAACAGCCACACCACATGTTTTCAGAGAGTCCTGCATTTCACCTGAAGTTATTTGTAGGTTTTCCTTTGCATTCCGAACAATTTTCCTGGCAGTTGTGGCTGACATTTTAGTTGGTCTACCTGACTGTGGTTTGGTTTCAACAGAACCACTCATTTTCCACTTCTTGATTAGAGTTTGAACACTGCTGATTGGCATTCTCAATTCCTTGGATATCTTTTTATATCCCTTTCCCGTTTTATACAGTTCAACTACCTTTTCCCGCAGATCCTTTGACAATTCTTTTGCTTTCCCCATGACTCAGAATCCAGAAACGTCAGTGCAGCACTCGATGAAGGATGTAAGGGTCTGGCAGGAGTTCAGAAACTCATTGACCTTTTATACACACACACTAATTACAAGCAAACAGATCACAGGTGAGGATGGTTACCTTTAATAGTCATTCAAACCCCTTTGTGTCAACTTGTGTGCATGTTATCAGGCCAAAATCAACAGGGTATGTAAATCTGTTGTCATTATGGTTTAAAAAGAGTAAACACAGTTGATAATAAATGGCTTCAGCCAAACACTAACCATGAGTGAAAAAAAAAGTTTTGTGTTATCATTCATATTCTCAGAAAAATGGCCAAGAAATCATAAATTCTGCCAGGGCATGTAAACTTATGAGCACAACTGTAGTACAGGAGATGATCAGAGACTGCAGACATAATACAGGAGAGGATCAGAGACTGCAGACATAATACAGGAGAGGATCAGGGACTGCAGACATGGTACAGGAGATGATCATAGACTGCGGACATGATACAAGAGATGGTCAGAGACTGCAGACATGATACAAGAGATCAATGCAGCCTCACCATTGCCCATCTGCAGCCTCACTGTGCCCATCTGCAGCCTCATTAGTGCAGTGCCCATTTTCAGCCTCACTGTGCCCATCTGCAGCCTCACTGTGACATTAATGCAGCCTCATCAGTGCAGTGCCCATGAATGCAGCCACACTATGCTATCAATGCAGCCTCACTGTGCCCATGCAGCCTTACTGTGCCCATCTGCAGCATCCTCAGTGCAGTGCCCATCTGCAGCCTCACTGTGGCATCAATGCAGCCCCACTGTACCTATCTTCAGAGCCCCACTGTGCCTATCTGCAGCCCCACTGTGCCTATCTGCAGCCCCACTGTGCCTATCTGCAGCCCCTCCTGTGCCTATCTGCAGCCCCCCTGTGGCATTAATGCAGCCTCACTGTGCCCATCTGCAGCCTATCTGAGGCATCAATGCAGCCTCACTGTGCCCATCTGAATCCTCATCAGTGCAGTGCTCATTTGCAGCCTCAGTGTGACCATCTGAAGCCTCATGAGTGTAGTGCCCATTTGCAGTCTTAACTGTGCCAACAATGCAGCCTCAGTGTGACCATCTGCAGCCTCGCCGCCCAAATGAATGCAGCCTTGCTGCCCATCAATAGACTCACCATGGCATTGTCTGTATCACATACACACAGCAGGCCGGGCATCTCCTGCTGTGTGTCCTGGAGCTGGGTCTGTGTTCGGCGGCGATGTAATATGGTCCCGCCTCCTCCTAGACTGGCTTGTGTGATAGGCGCAAGCGGTGTAGGAGGTGGGACCTTATTACATTGCTGCCTAACACAGACCCAGCTCCTGGACACACAGCGGGAGATGCCCAGCCCACTCTGTGTATGACACGAGAGGAGGGAGGGGAGCGCTGCAACCACAGGCTCAAAGTGGCCTCAGGGCAGGCGGCCTACCAGTACATATCCCGGTAGGCCAGTCCAGCCCTGATTTTATTCAAATGAGGGCATTTTCTTTTTTTTTCACATGAAAAGAGTTGCTTCACAAACCTCATTCATTAGGCAGAAAAAGTCATTATAAAAATTAGTTGAAAACAAAAAAGCTAGTGTTTGCTAAAATCTATACATTCCCAATACTAAATATGGAACAACGCTGTGTGAGTTTACACTATAGTAACCTTTGTTAAAAGTCATGACAAAACCCTGTTTTTTTTTCCATATGACAGGTTTACTTTAAAGATACACTGCTTTAAAAATTAAACGTCAAAAACCCGGTTACCTGTAAAAGAGTAAATTCTCACCTTTGCCAGTGTCCTTGCTGCTGAACACCGCTCAATTGATAAGAATTTCCTGGCTGAAGTCTTTTTCTGAAATTGACTGTTCCGGGAGTGACGCTTTCCTGTTTCTTTGCAACACTCAGTGGTCCCTCCCCCCTGACCTCTGCATCACTGCAGGTCACAACAATGATGTAGAAATCAAAGAAAGAAATTGCTGAGAAATGCTGTGGTAATGGAGAGTGGCACAACCTGAAAGTGCCCTTTTCAGAAGGAGACTACTGCCAGGGATTTCTCATCAATGGAGCAGCTTTTGGTGGTGCACGCACTGTAACAGATAACAGGCTTAGTTTAATGTCTATACTAAACTCTAAAGAAAAACGAGAGGAACCGCTCACCATGTAAAAGCCTCAATATGGTTTATTCAATCTTCCAACACACAGACAGATCCATCTGATATGCAGATCCTCTAATGCATTTAACCTTGTCAGGAGCTGACTCTGAATAAGTTCCCGACCAAGTGAAACACCTTGGGGGGGGGTGGTCTGTATATCACTGGAATCAGTCTGTGTGTCGGAAGATTCAGTAAGCTGTATTGAGGCTTTTACATAAGGATGGGCTCGGGCATGTTCACAAGTGCACGTGCCTGAGCCCGCCAAGAAGTGAACCCCGTGCTGTGCTAATCACAGGCAGGGAGACATTCCCTGATCGCTGCAGCTGCACATCGGGGAAATGTCTCCCTGCCTGTGATTAGCGCAGCGCAGGGTTCACTTCCTGGCGGGCTCGGGCACGTGCACTTGCGAACTCCCCGAGCCCATCCTTACTTTTACATGGTGAGTAGTTCCGCTCTCTGTCTGGAGCTTTGTGTAGACCAGTGTTTTTCAGCCTATTTACAGTGAAGGCATCCTTTAAAATTCTACACAATCTTGGGGCATGCTTTAAAATCCTGCACAATCTTAAGGCACTCCACTCTAAAGTACTAAACAAATCGTTTTATATATCGCTGCAGCATCCACAAATATTGGACACCCAACATTAGAGGTTTTTATGCTTACAAAGCCGTATACCTTTGCACACTGTTACTGACTAGTATTCCAGCGTTTCTTTTCTCCCTCAGATAAACTCCATCACTCAGCTAACATGACACCAGTGCTGATGGAGAGGGGCAAGTGAGGATACTGTGCAGGAACCCGATGTCCTCCTTAACAATGACATCGTTGGCTGTTAGGATGCCAGTGGCTGGTCCCTACGGTGCCCAATGCTGTAATGCTGCATGATAAAAATCTATAGCTGTGTGTAACAAAATGGCAGGCTAGATCCACCCATAGGCTTGTACACAATTTTTGGGAAATTTGAGGCTGGTTGAAAAAAGGCTGGTATAGCCTGTGATAATGGCCGATGACTAAAGTAACCTGCTCCATTTGTTGGTGGTAGCCCAGGGATCCAGTGCTTGACATAATAGCATCCACTCTTACCTCTCCGAACCTGCTTACGGCTAATAATGCACTTTTATGATAATCACAGATTAGTTATGAAAGCTTGTTATATTGCATGATGTGACTTTATATTGAAAAATCAATCTATAAATGTGTGTTAATCTCTGTTCCAGGTTTATATCCTTATACAGAGGTCCATGTCACACATACAAAGTACAGAGGCTTAATGAGTCCACATCCTATACGTTTCGTATTCAAGCATGCAATGAGGCTGGTGAAGGACCTTTTTCTCCTGAATATATTTTCACGACTCCAAAATCTATTCCTCCTGCCTTGAAAGGTTAGTGTGTTAATGTACAAAGCATAATTGTGACAAATGTTAGGTTTAACCACTTCAGCTCCGGAAGGTTTACCACCATTTGTGACCAGGCCATTCTTTACAATGTGGCACTGCGTTGCTGACAATGGCGCGGTCGTGCGACACTGCACTCAAATAAAATTGATGTCCTTTTTTTCCCAAAATTAAGCTTTCTTTTGGTGGTATTTGATAACTTCTGCGTTTTTTATTTTTTGCGCTATAAACAAAAAAAAAACAATTTTGAAAAAAACAATATTTTTTTACTTTCTGCTACAAAGCACACCCAATTAAATAATGTAAAAAATCTAAATTCTTCATCAATTTAGGCCAATATGTATCCTGCTACATATTTTTTTTGTAAGAAAAATCCCAATAAGCATTTGCAAACTATGGGATATTTTTATTGAACTTTTATTTATTTATTTTTTGCTAGTAATGGTGGCGTTCAGCGACTTATAGCTGGACTGCGACATTGCAGCAGACAAATTGGACACTAACTGACACTTTTGGGGGCCAGTGACACTAATACAGTGATCAGTGCTAAAAAATATGCACTGTCACTATACTAATGACACTGGCAGGGAAGGGGTTAACATCAGGAGTGATCAAAGGGTTAAATGTGTCCCTAGGGAGTGCTTGCTAACTGTGGGGGGGGGAGTGCTTTAAAGTGAGCGTTTTGCACAGAGCGGCTCTGATCCTCCTTTTCTGGGGTCTCCCTGTGGCGCTCCTGGCTCCTCCTCTTCATCGGGTGCCCCCACGGAGAGCCACTTTCCATGGGGGCACCTGTGCAGGTGCGCTCCCGGGTCCTGCTGCGTCCATTGACACAGAAAGCAGGACTCGGCCCCGGCTCCCGTTTCACTGGATTTGATTGACAGCAGCGAGAGCCAATGCCTCCTGCTGCTATCAGTCTATCCATTGAGGACCCGAGACAATGGCTGGAGCTGCTGGGCATGTTCTCGTTGCTGGAACGATCGGGTTCAGGTAATAAAAAGGGGGGCTCTGGGGACCAGCTGCAGCACAGAAGGTTTTTCACCTTAATGCATAGAATGCATTAAGGTGAAAAAAACTTGAGACTTTACGACTCCTTTAGTGGTTGTAAACTCAAAGAAAAAAAAAACCTGCAAGACAAAGGCATAATGAGCTAGTATGCGTCGCATACTAGCTCATTATGCCTTTGTCTTGCAGTTTTTTTTTGTCTTGCATCGCATACTAGCTCATTATGAAATACCTTAGATTGACGCTGTTGGAGCACACACTGATGTGACTGGTGACATGTCTCCCAGAGTTTTTTCCGGGTTCGCAGGCTCCGGCGCTGTGACTGGCCGGAGCTGCGATGACGTCAGTCCCGCGGTCACGGCACTCGCCCTGAAGAAACGGCACTGGCGGGCCGTTTCTTCAGTGCGCATGCACCAATGACGTTTGCGCAAGTGTATACATGAATATCTGCTAAACTGTGCAAGTTTAGGAGATATTCACGGTACCTACAGGTAAGCCTTATTATAGGTTTACCTGTAGGTAAAAGTGGTGTAACTAGGTTTACAACCACTTTAACTGTGAGAAGACAGAGATACATGCTCCTTAGCTTAGCAGAAACACAGGATCTCTGTCTTCCCTACTAACAGAACTGCAATCTGCCTTGTATACATCAGCAGACCGCCGTTCTGCCTCTGTCGGGAACGATAGGCGGGTCTCGGCACACATTGGGTCTCCCAAACCCGCTGATTGGCCCTTGCTGTGTATAATCACAGCAGGAGTGGGTTGCCGACTGTGTGCCTCAGACCTCGAAGTGCAGAATCATGTACCTGTACATGATTCTGCGCACAGGAGCAGCCACCCTGCAGTAAATGTACATGGGGCGGTCGGAATCCAGTTAAACAGCAACTCCACTCCAAGTGGGTTTTATTTTATTTTATTTTTTTTGAAATGTGGGTGCAAGCTTGGACACCTTGGTGATCTTACAGTTCTTTATTTTTGTCTTCTATATGCTGTGTGGCTTGGCCTCTGTAGGTGATTAAATCCTGTCCAATTCCGCTTATAACAAAGAAATCCCTCAACTTCTGGGAATTTTATTTTTCCAAGACACAGTGGTAAGAGCAACTACAGTTCAGCTTAGTTTATCACGCATACATTGTTCAACCAGAAGGTGGTGCAGATTACCAGTTATAGTGATATGAAGGGCAAGAGTAAATTTAGGTTTCTCTTCAGTCATGATAAATAAACATTTCTTGGCTTTGTATTATACAAACTGATTGAATTTTCTGTATTTCCTACAAGCGCCACGGCTAGAGCGAATAAATGAGCATACCTGTGAAGTTACATGGGAGTCTCTGCCTCCAATGAAAGGGGATCCTGTGATATATATTCTACAAATGATGGCTGGAAAAGACTCTGATTTCAAACAGGTAGGAATCACATTTTCTAGTTACACATAATTTGTTATGTTGAGTTATACACACTGTAGTACAGTTTAACTTGATTTCTAAGAGAGATGATCTTGCCTACCTTTTGGAACACAAAACTGTAAGATTGGGGGCGTGGTTTGACGACGGACTGTGATGGCCGCTTAGAACGAGGGCTCCGACACCGAGTGCCTCTTAACAGCTCAAAATCAGCGGGGTAATCTACCCAAGAGCCTTGCTTCCATGGCGGGATGCAACCCGGCACCTGCCAGAACCCCGGACGAAATGCCGACTCAGCTAAGCCGAACTATACCGGCAATGTTCCGCACACAGCAGGACTCACAGACGGCCTCCTCTTCGGGCGCACAGGCCTCACTGCAAGCCGAGGACTGGAGTGAGCAGACAAACGGATCGGCAGCGGGACCTCCGGCGAACAAAGGTACGCACCAAATGCCGCTTCTCAGCCTAGCAGATTTACAGCTAGTGGCAACGGATATAAAGAACACACTGTCAGCTGCCATATCTGATCTGAAGACAGATATGAGAGCAGTAGCATCACGGCTAGAACATGTGGAGGCGGCAGCCATGACACAGGGCGCCGCCATTCAACAGCTCCAGCAGAACGCCAGCAATCATTCGCAACACTTAATTGAGATGCACAAGCACATCGAGGACCTGGATAACAGGGGCAGAAGGCGGAACCTGAGAGTGAGAGGAATTCCAGAAAGAGTTGAGGGACCCCAATTACAGAATGCAGTCTGTGCCATATTCAACACAGTACTGGGCAGACCACCAGACGCACCAGTAGAAATGGAGAGGTGTCACCGTGCGTTGAGACCGAGGGGGAGAGAAGATGAACCACCAAGGGACACTGTGTGTTGCCTGGTGAGCTTCCAGCAAAAAGAGGACATCCTCCGTTTAGCACGCAATCAAGAACGCCTGGAATTTGAAGGTGCACGAATACAACTCTTCCAGGACTTATCCTCCATCACTCTGCAGCACAGAAGAGATCTACGTCCCCTACTTCAAATTCTCAGAGAAAGGCGTATTATTTACAGGTGGAAATTCCCCTTCTGTCTGCAGGCAACGGCGGGGAACCGCACAGCGTCACTCAGATCACCGGCAGATTTACGCTCCTTCTGCAAGACCCTGTCCATCCCAGAGGTCCCTGTCCCGGACTGGTACAACACTTTTCTCACCCCGGAACCCTGGATCCTGACCCACCAAGACGGGACACCACGCAGAAAAGTGAACAAACAGAGACGTCGCAGATCCTCCTCCCAATCCCCCCGTGGATACCGGGGAGACATGGAAACAGAAGAGAGCCCACGCCTGTCCCCATCATCGGTACGTCGGAAGACAGACCACAGAGCGTGAAAACCAGATGCATCCTTTACATGAGTCTGTTGCAACCAAAAGAGACCTTCCAAGGCCCTAAATGTTTGACGCTATAAAATCCCTGACTAATATCCTGACTGTCCTGACAGCGAAGAGAAGAGGTAAGCGGCGAATGGCTTCAAGTACTTAGAGGAGCTTCTTACCTGTCTCTTGCCTAATCCCCCTATGATACATTTGAGAAGAGGAAAGCGCTCAGATGGGCCCGGACTCCCTGAAAATGAACCCCAACTGCGACCTCAATTGAAGCTCAAAACTCTTGTTATAGACAAACAGAGACCATTTTAAGCCTAGCAGTGGCCTCAGGAGCCTGTTGAAAGCCCCAGCTCTCCCCCCGAATATGTTTCTCCCAGGCACAGAGACAAGGATTTATGGCTCCTGACCACCCAAGATTGACAGTGGTAGTGCTTGATTATGATCGAAATCATATCGCAACAGCTAAGAGAACTCAGAAGTATATATCCTCCTACAGGTGGACGATCCCAGGGTCTTATATCCTTATCATTTTTATTACTTTTATTTTTCCCCTTTTTTTTTTTTTTTTATTCAAGATTGGCTCTGTTTACTGCCAGGGCACTGTCTGATGTGCCCCTTCCCCCACGCAGGTATCGAAAAGGCAAACCAATTTGTGGGGGTTGTCCCCTTGGGAAAGATTAAGGCTCCAATCAAAATTAGGACACGCAGTCGCTTACACGAAAATAAGCTATAACTCTTTGCATGCGTGGGGGAAGCAAGGATGCATCGGACGGGCCTAAACTAAATTTAATATCTTAAAAGAGTCTGAGATTATTAGTCAGCCCACTATTACATAGCTGGATGCTATTGGGTGAAAGGGACTTAAGTGAATGTTAACGAAGGTCTATTTGAGGAATGGAAACTCTACTGCAACAGCTCAGATTTTGTTAGTTTATAATGTTTTCATTTATATTGTTTTCATTGATTTCATTGATTACAAGAATTAAGCCTACACTAAGATGGGACGCAAGGTTTACTGGACCCAGCCGGGCCAATGTAGGCATGTTTAACATATATGATCTGTTTCCCTGCTAAAAATGTGGAGATACTTAATTAATGACTAGTAGTTGCCTTTTTGTTATACACCCGACCTGTAGACAGGCACGAACCCCGGGACGTAGACAGAGGATATGTCTTGGGGTTCAGGCCGTTGAGAGACATGGGCTGGAATGGATATATCACGCGCTCCCCACCCGGCAAGGAGATTCCCTGACGGGACGGGGGGGGAGCGGGGGTAGAGGACGGCCGAGCTTTGTTGAGAGAGCTAAAGGCTCCCTCCCCAAAGATAAGGTGGTTCGGTAGTGGAAAACTTGCCGGGAACTTAGCTTCCGGCTGTTCTTAAAAGCTTGTCGTTATGTTATATAAAGGATTGGTACTCTCTTCCATTCAGAGTTGATTGTTGAATTGGGTACACACTAGCACAAGGGAGGTGTTCAAGGCTAAAACACATTACAATTGACAGAAACCATTTTAACTCAGCGGCATTGCACCCAAGATATTGAAACTGGTTATTGTTGACACAGTGAAACCCCCTCACGATTAATCTTTGACGATGGGCAGTGTACTCTTTGACTCATCAAAGCATCTAGCCGGGAACCATTAGGGAATCCCTAGATGAAGATCAAAGGTGACATAACCCCGAATGTTGGATTTAGGCGCCAATGGTCGCGGGTCTTCGAATGGGTAAGATCCCCCCAGCCATAACCGGTCTATAGAGGCCACCGGTGATCGGAAACCACTACACACAGTTCGACCTCAATTTCACCCCCACACCAAGAAGGGAGATTTCTTCTTGGGCCCCGCCAGTCTTCTTCACATATCCCCTAAGGGGACTCTCCTTGACCCCCCCACTACTCCTCCCCCCCCCTCCCTTTTTTCTGCTATTTTTAATAGGTGGTTCCGCGAGGTCTGAAACCACCTTGGCAGGTTACATAATGAGACAAGAAACCTATCCATTTTTATTTTTGTTCACCTCTAGAGAACATAGAAGGTGTGTCTCAATTACACTCCCCACTAACTCAATTGTAAA
>BLSH010450913.1:329074-357414 GCA_018402905.1 Glandirana rugosa | reverse complement strand
AATTTTTGTAAATGTTTTCATAAACTTTTTTGAGGACTGAACCCGAGTATGTGATGAGGGACCTTTTTTTTTTTGGTCGTCTGGCATTCGGAACCCTCGTTAAACCGTCGTTACCCATAGTCGACAAGTTAACATGGAGACACATCTTTCTCGCGACAAGCCCCGGCGGTTCTGTGCGGGTCACGGCTCGGCGACACAGGGGCTGGTATAGACCTGGGTCTGCCTAACGCCCCCTGTCGTCCTTTGTCATCACCGCGTACCCCTGCGACTCGCCTCCGCTACCCTCCCGCCTTCTCCCCCTCCACCCTCCTACGTCATCACTGCGTATCCCTGCGACCCGCCTCCGCTACCTTCCCGCCTTTTTTTACACTGGGCATCGGTAAGTCGATAGAGAAAATGGTGGTCCGTCCAGATATGGTCGGGGACACAGCGGCTCGGCACTGGGCGTGTCTTGGCGGCCCCGAACAGCGCTCTTTCTACACAGAGGTACAATTGAACAGCTGATACCCATTGCTGCCAAATTGCTCCCAAGGCTTACGGTCTGCTGGTTTTTTTTTTTCCAGGGAGTAGTGTATGAGCCCAAGTCAGGAGTTTTTTCAAATACTTTTGTAAATGTTTTTAATGCTTTTAAATGCTTTTTAAATATTTTAAAATATTTTAAATAATTCAATTTATTCATATCTGTTTATATGTTTTATGTTTGAAGTCCTTTACAAAAGATGCATCAAACACATTTTTAATCATGTTTAAAGTATACGCACAGAAGAGTTTATCATGCAACGATTAGCTTATGATTGACAATTGATTGTTTCCAATTATTCAATTACAATCAATGTCCAATCAAATCGGCAGCATTTGTGCTCCAATGTTCACAACATTTATAGCCTTGGATCTGACGGTCCAGGGTTACTAAGCTCTGAGGAAGGGGGTGCGCCCCCGAAACGCGTCAGCTTTTATTCATTCCCAGTTTGCACAGGTTGTGCACCCACCGTTTTGTGAGTACCCTTTCTTGTTATCAATTTTAATAAAATTGTTTTTGGTAATGCACTAGGTGCGCGCGCCTTTCTTTCCTCTTGTTTTTTACAGTTTATTTGATATATAGGTTTTTACAGTATTTCACTATACAAGCCCTTTTCTTTCTGTGGGTGATATACCATCCTTGTGAGATCCGAACATCGGGGAGTCTTTTGGACGTATGGTCGCATCTGTGATCCTACCCTGGCTGATACATTAAGGATGTAATAGATTGGAGGAGCTTAAGGTACCATCTGGATAGGCAGGCTCAGTCATCTTATACCCCAGGCTGGGAAAAAGCCATCGCTTTGAATATAGCTGGGTCTGGTAAGCCCCCATACATCAGGTGGTGGATGCACATTGTTTACCAACGCACTGGGTGTCGTGTTGTGAGAACATTGCATATGTGGACAATCCTCTAATAATATGTTCAAAAGTGAAAACATTGTGGCACAAGTGGACTTAGCGCACAGTACTTGTTTAGTGTCATCATTGGACTCTCTTTCTCTTTAGCGCAGCCTTGATTTTAGTACTGTTATCTATACTTTTTAGTATTTGGCTGCAGCTTGTTTTGGACACTAGCGCGGTTTATTTTTGCCTTATGTACAGTATATTTACTCCAGAGGAGTGTGCCCGCGGCTTGGGCGGACCCGATGCGAGACGCGATGAGCTGCCAGAGCGAAAGAGAGGGGAACTGCCGATGTAAACACAGCAGTTCCCAGTTCTGTCAGTGGGGACATAAGAGAACTACTGATCCCTGTCACTGGGATCAGTTAGATCTCTTATGCCCCTGACAGCCCTGCCCCCTCACAGTTAGAACACGCCTAGGGAACAGTTAACCCCTAGATCTCCCCCTACAGGTTAACCTCTTCACTGCCAATGACATTTATACAGTTCGCCGCCATTACTAGTAAAAAAAAACCCCAGAAATTAATTCTCATCATCCGTAAACGTGGCAACTTTTGCGCAAACCAATCAATAAACACCAATTGCGATTTATTTTTTTATTTTTTTTACCAAAAATATGAGGAAGAATATATATCAGCCAAAACCGGTGAATAAATTTGTTTTTTTTTATATTTTTTTTTTTTTGGGATTTGTATTTTAACAAATAGTAAGAAATATTGTTTTTTTTTTTTTTGCAAAATTGTCGTTCTTTTTTTGTTTATAGCGGTGATCAGAAATGACACAGAGGTGATCAAATACCACCAAAAGAAAGCTCTCTGGGGAAAGAAGGACACAAATTTTGCTTGGGTACAACGTCGCACGACCGCGCAATTGTTAGTTAAAGCGACGCAGTGCCGAATTGCAAAAAGTGCTCTGGTCCTAAAGTGGGAAATCTTTCCGGAGGTGAAGTGGTTAAATGGAAGGTGGAGGAGCGCAAGGTCTCTAACATCCACCAGCTCCGTGAAGTCATCATGGAGCAGTGGAAGACGACTCCAGTGGCAACCTGTGAAGATCTGGTGAACTCCATAACCAAGAGGGTTAAGGCAGTGCTGGAAAATAATGGCGGCTACACAAAATATTGACTTTGGGTCCAGTTAGGACATTTTCACTTAGGGGTGTACTCACTTTTGTTGCCAGCAGTTCAGATATTAATGGCTGTGTGTTGAGTTATTTTGAGGGGACAGCAAATTTACACTGTTATATAAGCTGTACACTCACAACTTTACATTGTAGCAAAGTGTCATTTCTTCATTGTTGTCACATGAAAAGATATAATAAAATATTTACAAAAATGTGAGGGGTGTATTCACTGCATGCATGTGCATGCGCGCCGTATATTTCTAAGTGGGTCATCCTAATTTGTTTTCTTACTAATCTAGACATTAATATCAGATACAAGATATAAAACTGTTGAAAGTAGATATGGATTTTTTTTTTTTATTAGATTTAAAATTTTAAAAAGATCACACTGCCAATTCTATTAATGTAACAAAGCAAACAAGGCTATATTAAATTACGAAATAAGACTTCCTGTGCAGCTAATCAAATTAATATGAGCTTCACATGCAAGAAATGAATAGCTAACCCATGTAATGAGGACATGAGGATGAAGTAAAGGTACACAAAGGTGATTTGTAGCTTTTAAATATATTAAATTCCCAGGGTGACAAACAAAAGTGAAGATAAATATTCTAAAAAGCAAATCATAGACCAAGCAATGTTTTAACTACTACTCTTCAGGAAAGTGCCTATAGATAAGCCAAAATAGTCAGGGACTTGCTTAAAGCGGAACTTCACCCAAAAGGGGAAGTTCCACTTTAAGTCCCCCCTTCCTCCACCACATTTGGCAGGTCTTTTTTGTGGAGAGAGGAGCGGGTGCCTAGTTTTTACAGGTACCCGCTCCCACTTCTGCTCGGAACACCTAGGTGATAGGAGTGAAAGTTTGACCCCCTCTCTTTTCCCCCGCAGCTTTCTGAGAAACGTCACAGATCCCAGAAAGCTGTGGGACCATTTACAAAACACAGTACGGCTAGCACATGTGTAGTAGGAAGCCGGCTGTAAAGCCACAAGCTGTCATTGCCGGCTTCCCACACTAAAGATCCCGGAACTAAGAACCTGGAGACTAGTGAAGAACTAGCCCAGGTGAGGAGGACGGGGCTGGATCGCTGGACAGGTAAGTGGGATTTTCCAATGGAAGCGAATCGGGCAGCTATAAAGCCGCCCGATCACTTTCACAGCCCACTGAAAGTACCGGCCCAGCATGGGGGCTTAGGGGATTCACAAATCTTCAGACCTAAAAGTGATTCTAGAGGCGCAAGGTTTCTACCTTAATGCATTGTAGCTGTATAAAAAACGATCTGTGTATAGCTCCCTTCTCAGCCCCCTAATACTTACCTGAGCCTCATCTCGATCCAGCAATGTACACAAGAGCAGCGGCTCTCCCAGATCTCTTTCTACTCATTGGCTCACACAGCAGCGGGAGCTCTTGGCTTCTGCTGCTGTCAATCTGAGCCAGTGGGGGAGTGGATCGGGAGAGAGCCTGCTCAAGTGCCCCCATAGCAAGATGCATGCTATTGGGGGTACCCGGCAGGGGGGAGGAGCCAAAAAGGGGATCAGGGCACCATTGCACAGAGCAGGGGTAAGTATAACACGTTTGTTGTTCAAAAAAATATTTCCTTTAGAATTGCTTAAAGCTATATTAAAGTCTTGTTTTTTTGTTTTTTTTTCTTCTTTTTAATAACATGCTATACTTGCCTGCTTTATGCAGTGGTTTTGCATACAGCAGCCTGGATCTTCCTCTTCTTGGGTCCCACGCTGGTACACTTGGCCTCTCCCTCCTGCCGAGTGCCCCCACAGCAAGCAGCTTGCTGTGGGGGCACCCAAGCAGGCGCGCTCCCCAGCCGCGGCTCTGTGTCTATTCACACACGGAGCCGTGGCTTGGCCCCGCCCCCTCCATCTCCTAAATGACACACTGTCTGGGAATGGCTCCCGCTGCTGCCAAAAGTCAATCAGGCGTGTGAGTCCCCAGCGAGGCAAGGCTCTCGTGGACATCGCTGGATCGAGAGGGGGCTCAGGTAAGTATTAAGGGGGCTGGTGCACACAGAAGGTTTTTATCTTAATGCATAGAATGCATGAAGGTAAAAAAAAAGTTTGCCCTTACAATCACTTTAAAATGTGGATTTTAACATACAGGTGATACTCGAAAAATTAGAATATCGTGCAAAAGTTTATTTATTTCATTAATGCAACTTAAAAGGTGAAACTAATATATGAGATAGACTCATTACATGCAAAGCAAGATAGTTCAAGCCGTGATTTGTCATAATTGTGATGATTATGGCTTACAGCTCATGAAAACCCCAAATCCACAATCTCAGAAATTTAGAATATTGTGAAAAGTTGCAATATTCTAGGCTCAAAGTGTCCCTCTCTAATCATCTAATTAAGCCATAACACCTGCAAAGGGTTCCTGAGCCTTTAAATGGTCTCTCAGTCTGGTTCAGTAGGAATCACAATCATGGGAAAGACTCGACAGTTGTGCAGAAAACCATAATTGACACCTCCATAAGGAGGGAAAGCCGCAAAAGTTAATTGCAAAAGAAGTTGGATGTTCCCAAAGTGCTGTATCAAAGCACATTAATAGAAAGTTGTGTGGAAGGAAAAGGTGCACAAGCAGCAGGGGTGACCGCAGCCTGGAGAGGATTGTCAGGAAAAGGTCATTCAAAGGTGTTGGGGACTTTGACAAGGAGTGGACTGAAGCTGGAGTCAGTGCATCAAGAGCCACCACACACAGACGGATCCTGGACATGGGCTTCAAATGTCGTATTCCTCTTGTCAAGCCGCTCCTGAACAACAAACAACATCAGAAGCATCTTACCTGGGCTAAAGAAAAACAGACCTGGTCTGTAACTCAGTGGTCCAAAGTCCTCTTTTCTGATGAGAGCAAATTTTGCATCTCATTTGGAAACCAAGGACCCAGAGTATGGAGGAAGAATGGAGAGGGCACACACTGCAAGATGCTTGAAGTCCAGTGTGAAGTTTCCACAATCTGTGTTGATTTGGGGAGCCATGTCATCTGCTGGTGTTGGTCCACTGTGCTTCATTAAGTCCAGGGTCAACCCAGCCATCTACCAGGAGATTTTGGAGCACTTCATGCTTCCTTCCGCAGACGAGCTCTATGGGGATGCTGACTCCATTTTCCAGCAGGACTTGGCACCTGCCCACACTGCCAAAAGCACTAAAACCTGGTTCAATGACCGTGGGATTTTTGTGCTTGATTGGCCAGCAAACTCGCCTGACCTGAACCCCATAGAGAATCTATGGGGCATTGCCAAGAGAAAGGTCAGAGACATGAGACCCAACAATGCAGAAGAGCTGAAGGCCGCTATTGAAGCATTCTGGTCTTCCATAACACCTCAGCATTGCCACAGGCTGATAGCTTCCATGCCACGCCGCATTGAGGCAGTAATTGCTGCAAAAGGGGCCCAAACCAAGTACTGAGTACTTATGCATGCTTATACTTTTCAGAGGTCTGATATTGTTCTATGTACAACCCTTGTTTTATTGATTGCATGTAATATTCTAATTTTCTGAGATGGGGATTTGGGGTTTTCATGAGCTGTAAGCCATAATCATCACAATTATGACAAATCACGGCTTGAACTATCTTGCTTTGCATGTAATGAGTCTATCTCATATATTACTTTCACCTTTTAAGTTGCATTACTGAAATAAATGAACTTTTGCACGATATTCTAATTTTTCAAGTATCACCTGTATGTGAAAAAATGGCTCTAATAGTAAAGTGGTTAAGGAACATTCTGTCTGTGGCCTGAAACATCACAAGCGAGTTGTTTGTGCTGGCAGTTTTCCATGTTGGTTAGGGAACCCGGCAGCTTCACAGCCGAGACCCTACTGTGCATGCGCGAATTGCGCTGCCCTCTCTTACTGGCCAGGTAGCGGGGAAGGAGGAGGGGGTCAGACTTATGACGTACCTCGCCGGCGTGAGGTCCGCCGGAAGGGAGGTCAGGTTACCTGTCTAAAACAGGTACCTGCTCCCCCTCCCCCGAAAGGTATCAAACGTGGCACCGGAGTGGGGGAGAAGACAGATGAGCGCAAGTTCCACTTTTAGGTGGAACTCCGCTTTAAAGTCCATTTTAACCTACATCTAAGAATACCCTATTTACACAGCAACAACGCTGCTGCACAATTTCACTGTGGACCGAACAGCATTGTCACACTTTTCTTAGCAAGTGCAAAAATAACGGATCTGCTGGCAGGATCAGCAAGTAATAACGGGTGAGGGTATACAGGAAAACAAAAACTGCTGTGTTAATGTTAAGGCAGACTTTAGCATATACTGTATGATCATTTTTATTTTGCCTGTAGTTCCACTTTAACCACAAGTTTCTTGCCTAAACTAATCCATGTCATAAATAATCTGAGCTTCTCTAACCATTGAGTTGTTCATAGTATGGTTTGTTTCACCCAGCCCGCATATTCAGTAGTCTGTGTGTATTAGATGAGCTCAGAATGAGACTGGATTTACTGAGCAAGGTATTCTTTGTTGGATCTTTAGAGAACTAAAAAAATCAGCCAACATTTTCCATTGAACTTCTGACACACAGAATCTTATAATTTCAAGTTGAACTATGATTTTCTAATTCTCCTAGATATGTGTACATGTGTTTGGTGGGTCCATAGAGAACTGCCTACTGTCAGCATATTTCAAGTGTCTGTTGATAATTCACAGCTTTCTGGCTCACGTTTACTTGTTTTTTTTCTTTCTTTCTTCTTTTCTCTAAAGGCATACAAGGGACCCAGTACATCTTACCGATACGCTGCCCTCCATTTAAACTGTGAATATCGATTTCGTGTATGTGCCATTCGCCAGTGCCAAGATGCTGCCGGACCACAGGACTTATCTGGTCCTTACAGTGCCACAGTCCTTTTCATTTCCCACAGGAACGAGTCCCAATCCAACACCAGCAAAGACGTTACTGAACCCACAAGGACAACAAGGACGCTCAGTGACGAGCAGTGTGCTGCTGTCATCCTTGTGCTTTTTGCTACTTTCTCCATCCTGATTGCCTTCATTATCCAGTACTTTGTCATAAAGTGAAGGAAAGCCAGTTCATCCACCTTGAATCACGTACATTATTTTTTTACTTTGCATCTTATAAGGAAAGAATTGATTTTTTTTTTTTCTTTTTTTTTTCTGAGTTCTTTTTTTCAAAAACATGGCATCTAGCACAATGTCCAGACTACCGTAGCATGTCATGTTGTCTCCTTTGTCTGCCACAGTGCTTCTATCATCATATATATCCTAGGTCATGTAGGCACAAGCCTGACAGACCTCGGCTCTTACGATCGCCATCCAGTGTGATGTTTACATACATCCAGCGATTCTCACTTTCACAGTTAAAAGTTTTGTTTTGTGCAAGAATGATATGTAGAGTGAGCTATATATAAAGGTCACCTCAAGTGCTGCAAAAAAAAAAAAAAAAAACTATTAAGGAGGTGTTAGGAAAGTGATATTGGCATTTTACTTCTACCTCCTCTTTGTCTTAATTCTACCCTGTTACCACCTGGCACATTGCCACTTATAGGAGGTAGCAGGGTTTGCTAATCTGAATACAGTGATTCATTTTGGGAGGTTTAACTCAGGCGGTTAAAAAAAAAAAAAAAAGGAAAGAAAGAAAAAGAAAAAAAAACTGGAATTCTAGATAATCATGTCAGATTTATGATAAACTAAAAAGAAAATATAGATAAACAAGCTTTTAATCTTATGGAAGGTATTTATTTTATATATTAATGATGCCATGAAGATGGCATAACTGGTGAAATCTTCCTAATCAGAAATCTTTCAGTAGAATTATAATGCCTTGCCTACATATGTATATTAACAGTGTGAAAATGGCACAACTGGTAAAAATCTGCTTAATCAGAAATCTTTCAGTAGATACATTATGCCTTGCAATTTGGGATAAGCATTGTCCCTTTTTAAGACTACGCAGGTTTACATTGACTTGCTTTTTAAGCTACGGCTAACAACCCTTTTATCTAAACTGGATGAATCACCCTTTTGAACAAAATATGTTATGTCATAGGGCACTTTCTGCTGCTTAAAACAATGAATTGCTTCTAGCACACATGGAGATTATGCAAAGAAATGATTATGGAGATAAGGTTCTTTGCAGTTGTGCAATAGTTGCTGGTCATTTGCTTAATTGAAGATGCCACCATCTTGACCTAAAGCTGGCCCTAGATGGTTCCAGTTTCGGCCGGTTCAGCAGGAACCGTTCGAGAGTCAAACCATGTATGGGGGCAGGCTGAATGTACCAGGTTGATCGATCGATCAACTTGGGTACAAACAACCCGCTGGATTTTGCATATTATTATGGCTAGGGGCTTGTATAGCCGCTAGCAATAATCACTATCTTCTTCTGGCGGGGATAGCTTCCCCCGCCGGGAGAATACATTGGCTCGGTGGGAGGGATTCCCCTGTCAGCACTGTCTGTGTTGATGGGGGAATCAAGCAAATTTCTTTCCGAAAAAAAGAAATTTGCTCTGTATATGGGCTGCTTAAGGCTAACACTCTTCCCTAGTCCTACGTCTAACCCTTAATGCTAAGCCTGATTGCCTTAAACAGAGCTTACCTTCTGTGTGCATCTTTGATGTATCGGGGGCAAGGCAAGAAAATTACATCAAGCAGGGGCATGGGGGGGGGGGAGAGAATAACTGTGCAAAAGATATCAATTCAAAGGCAACTAACTACATTGAAATTAAACATGAAATTCAGGAATGTATATGTTTACATTGTTAACATTGGTCCAACTTGGAGCAGTGTAACTATACATATACAGTACCTGTGGGATTCCCCTGCAAGCTGGAAATTGCTGTAGTGGACACTGCTACTACAGTGATCTCCACTAGTTTCCAGGTCCCTTGCTGCGATTGTGACATCACAACCCTGCCTCACCACTTCATCTAATCCGAGAACGATTTACATTGATTAAAAGAGAAGTGTGAGTTTTTTCCCTTTTTTTCCCCCTTTATACTTACCTAGATGGATACAGCATCGGTCCCCTGGCATCTGTACACTGAGAACCGAGCCATCAAACACCACCGATGGCTCGGTTCTCTCTGATCCCCGAGCGATGAGCTGCTGGCTGTCAATCAGCAGCTCTCCTCTCATCTCCCTCCATGCTCACTGGAGCGCTGAGCTGTGGAGGGGCGGCCTGCTGAGAGGCTGAGATGGCTGTCAGTCCAGGCACCTGGCGGATCCCGACTCTTGAAGTCGTGATGAGCCTCTCCCGACTCCTGTGACCTCAGCAGAGAGCCAGAGAGCGGACTTTAGTCCGCTCTCTAAGGAAAACGGGTCACAGGAGTGCAATTTGTTAGGAGAAGTATGGCCAAACGAGCTCAGACCATACTTCTCCTTTAACCGGTTCCTGAGCATGCGCTGTATATTTACTGCTGCAGAGTGGCAGCATCCCTCAAATTGCTGTATATAAACAGCGTCTTGCGCGTGCGCAGCTAGAGGGCAGGAGCGTGGCGGCGCGCTCTCGTGCCCGCGGCTCGGGCAGACCCGATGTCCGCCGGCGAGCTGTGATGACCTGCCAGAGAGAATGGAGAACAGCCGATGTAAACACGGCGGTTCCCCACTCTGTCAGTGGGCATGTAAGAGATCTACTGATCCCTGTCACTGAGATCAGTTAGATCTCTTATGCCTATGGTAGTAGCCCAGCCCCCTCACAGTTAGAACACGCCTAGGGAACACAGTTAACCCCTAGATCGCCTGCTGCAGGTTAACCCCTTCACTGCCAATGACATTTATACAGTAATCAGTGGATATTTAAATTTCTGATCGCTGTATAAATGTCATTTGTCAAATTCCGTATAAAAAAAAAAATGTAAAAACCGCCAGAAATTAATTCTCATGGTTTGTAAACGCAGCAACTTTTACGCAAACTAATCAATAAACGCCGATTGCGATTTTTTTTTTTTTTTTTTACCAAAAAATATGAGGAAGAATAAAAATCAGTTTATAGCGGTGATCAGAAATGACGCAGAGGTGACCAAATACCACCAAAAGAAAGCTCTATTTGAGGGAAAAAAAGGACGTAAATTTTGTTTGGGTACAAGGTCGCACGACCGCGCAATTGTCAGTTAAAGCAACGCAGTGCCGAATCCCAAAAAGTGCTCTGGTCCTAAAGGGGGAAATCCGTCCGGGGGTGAAGTGGTTAAGAGCATGCCAAGCTTTATCTGAATGGCAATTGTGACAAGGGCTTGAGCTGTTCACAATGCAGCAGGGCACCCAGGAACTATTGGAGATCACTGTAGTAGCATTGCCTACAGCAATTTACAGCTTCCAGGTAAATCCCACACAAGTTTTATGCATAGTTGCATTGGTCCAAGCTGGATCAATACAACGAGGTAAATATATCCATTCCTGTAATTCATTTTTAAATGATTTCCGTTAACTGGTTTCTGTGAAAGAGGTTTTAATATTGTTAATAGTAAGTATGCATTTTTTTTAAACCAAGGCCTAGATGGGAGCGATGTTTACCTGCATGCAGCTCACTTCCTGTTCAGTATTTCCATTGGAAGAAACAAACAACTGTCATTCTATGACCTCTCTCTTTTACAGCTTAGTGAATTGAGCCTGCTGTCAGATATTTCAGTTTCTGTACCACTATAGATGCTTTTAAACACACAGTTTTCGATGAGCTAAGTAGAGCTCTTATACAACACAATTTTTGTTGAGTGGTGGTCTTTTAACTTGGAAGCCTACTGCTGGTGGGATCAAGAAAGTTAGAGTTTTTCTTTTTTTTTAATAACTAGATGGTTTTAGTCAAAATAAAATTCCTGCTGTCAATAGATGTTCCAGTTGGGCAGATTGTAATAGACATTAGACAGTCTGTCTCACTTCTGAAAGCTCCTGCTCTGAACACTGATATCATCTAAATGTGCATTTTTTTATTGTAGACACCCCTATGGCTGGTTATAATGGTTTCCCTAAATCCAAGATAATGTACCCCCAATCTGGCTGCTTTCTTGGACTTAAAACCACATAACTAAGCTTAATCCGATAGGTTGAAAAATCTACTGTAACTGCTTTTGCCCCAGCTTCTCCCCTAGCTATGGTAAAAATAAAAACACTGCCACAGTGGAAAGGAAGGATTTAAAAAAAAAAAAATGTTTTACTTGAACCTTTACATTGATCAGCCATAACATTATGACCACCCACTATAACCCATGAAGGCACAGACTCCACTAGACCTCTGAATGTATGCTGTGGTATCTGGCACTAAGCCGTCAGTAGCATATCCTTTTAAGTCCTGTAGGTTGCAAGCAAGCCCTTCATGAATCTGACTTGTTTTTCAGCACATCCCACAGATCCTTGACTGGATTGAGATCTGGAAAAACACCTCAAATCGGTTGTTGTATTCCTCAAACCATTCTTGAATTCATCAGACCAGGTCACCTTCATCCATTGCTCTGTGGCCTAGTTCTTATGCTCACATGCCCACTGTAGGTGCCTTTGGTTGTGAACACAGGTCTGCATGGGCATCCCCACACCAGTCTGTGGCTGCACAGCTCCATACGTATCAAACTGTGATGCACTGTGTGTTCTGACACCTTTCTTTTGGAGACCGCATTAACTTTTTTTAGCAGTCTGAGCTACAGTAGCTCTTCTTTTGGATTGGTCTACACAGGCCAGTCTTCTCTCCCCATATGCATCAATGAGCCTTGGCTGCCCATGACCCTGTCTCTGGTTTTCCTTCCTTGGACCACTTTTGGTATGTCCTGACCACTACAGACCAGGAATGTCCCACAAGAGTTGCAGTTTTGAAGTTGCTCTGACCCAGTCATCTAGCCATTACAATTTGGTGCTTGTCAAAGTCTCTCGAGTCATTACGCTTGCCCGTAATTTATGCTCTAAACACATAGGGACACACTTCAGGGATAACATGTTCACTTGTTGCCTAATATATTGCATCCACTTTCAGGTACCATTGTAACAAAATAATCAATGTTATTCACTTTACCTGTGATTGGTGATAATGCTATGGCTGATGGGTGTAAATGCTGACACTTAACCTTTCTAAATATATACTTTCATGTATGAGGACCCTTCATTCATGTAATCTGTGCCCTGGGCAGTCGGCACTGTTTCTTTCCCTATATTCCCGATATTAAAAGCCCACTTATCAACAAAGCTCAAAGCCCCTCAACACTGGACCTAAATGTAACTGAAAGCTTATACCTTAGGTCATAAAATTTCTTATTATTAAACGGCATACGCAGCATTGAGCATTTTGCAATAAATTAGACACCTTTAGATTTCTAGTACTATGGAAGACCACCAAATACCATTAAAAAGGTACCAGGCACACCACAATGTACCCCACAAGTAAAGTGACTTTTTAAACAGTCTTTTAAGTAAATATCCTGAATAACATAACATGTATAGAAATATTTCGATTGATCAGGTCCGTTCACTCCTTTAGCATAGTATAAACACAATTTAGGACCAGAGTTGATGGGCTTCAACATGGGCAAATGTAGGGTGCTTTTAATGTTTAAAATTCATTGCAGGTGCAGTTGCCCGCTTCCTCCGATTTTTTATTTCCTTAGACATCTATGGAAAGAAAGCAGTCATAAAATAACTAAAGCCTGTTGATACAATCCCTTATCCTGTTGCTGGCCTTGGCTTTAAAACACATTGAAATTAGTGGGCTGCCAATGATGCAATTACCTAAACAAGATGAAATCTCTCAGCATGAGATTAAAACTGAACATGTAGTGTTACCCATAGCCAAAAGACAGTGCTTGTCAGACAATTCGCTGTACAGACACTTGTATTAACTAGTGTTTGCAAACTATTTTTTTCTACAGAAAAAAAAAAATCATACATTTGGAAATAGTGTACATATGTGGCACACTTAAATGAAACTGTTTCCAGGACAGAACTTTTTTATGGGGCTTTTGGTCTTCTACAAGCACTACTTTACTAACAATAGAAATCCAACTTGAAATTGCATATACCTTTTAAAATATTGTCCTTAGAATATGGTTTCCAGGAGAATGTTCTAAATCTTTGTACTAACTCCAAGCATCCATGCAGTTTTAAGGAGGCATCTTTAAAGTAGTTGTAAAGGCAGAATGTTTTTATACCTTACTGCATTCTATGCAATAAGGTAAACTTTCTGCATGCAGCTTCCCCCACAGTCCTTCCTAAATACATACTTGAGCCTGATCTTGATCCAGTGAGGTGCATGAGAGCCAAGGCTCTCTCGCTCGACATTGGCTCAGATACAGCAGCAGGAGGCATTGGCCCCCGCTGCTGTCAATCAGAGCCAATAATAAGGGGCAGGGCCAAGCTTTGATCTTTGTGTCTTATGGACACACACAGCAGGGCTTGGGAGCGAGCACGCATAAGTGCCCCCATAGCAAGTGGCTTGCTTTGAGGGCACTTGGTTGGGTGGAGCCAGGAGCGCTGGCAGGGGACCACAGAAGAGGAGGATCGGGGATGCTCTGTGCAAAACCACTGCGCAGAGTAGGTAAGTATAACATGTTTGTTATATTTAAAAAGGAGCTTTACAAACACTTTAACAAGGATCAATGAACTCTCCATGCATACCTGCTGAGCTTGTTTGGCCTTAGGTGTTGGTGCAAAGCAAGAAAATAAAACCCCTTCTATGCTTCTTGTGTTGGGCAAATATTGAAAGCTCATTAATCCATTAACTCGGAAGTTATATCCTTTACTAGATGCCCTATAATTGGCCACAGCTGCCCGATAATTGGCTGCAGCGACTGATCAGTTTATATTGACAGCAGCAGAACCCACTGGCAGAATACCATGTCCTGGCAGGGACAAGGTATTCCTCCATTCATCTCATTTTTGTGGCTAAATGAAAAAATATGTAGAGTATGGCCAGCTTTACACTGCCTGCTAAGTTGTTGTCTCCAAAATGTGCGTCTATAATTTGAGAGAATCTATATACTCTCTTAAAGCAGTCCTGCACAGACGTCCTGAGCTGAAGGAATGTTCACTAGTGTGGTGCACAAACACTGCCCTATGGACAATTAAAGCTTGGCAATGGTGACAGTTGGTAAATTCAAATTCTCAGTAAGTAAAGGTTGGAATATGAGTTTTGACTTAATTGATGGCAGTGCAGACTATAGGGACTACTCTACTATAAATGGTTTCTTAGATTATGCTTTCAATGGGAAAGCCCTTATTTCAGTCAGGAGCCTTCTTTGTTTTAAGCAGCAGGAACTCCAAATATTAATTTTCTTTCGAAAAAGTTCACCTTTACCTCCTTGCCTGGGCTCCCTGTGGCACTTATTTCTGTGGGTTTCTTGAAGGGCATGAGGCTTAACTTCAGACTCTTTGAAAATTCAGGTATACTTCAGCACTTTCAGCTAGAAACAATGTATGTAGAGGGGCTACCACTAGTCTTACCGTATCTCTGCCTTTGCAGCCGACCTTCTCCTCCCCATCAACACCGAGCATCTAGTGTAGCCTTTTTGCTTTCCTTTGCCTCGTCTTTAAAAATAATATTTTTTGTTTATATTTTTCACCAAAACCTAAATTGAAAAATGTTGTAATTTGCACCAGAAATCTTGTTAAGCTGCTTAATTTTTTTTTGGAAATGAAGACTAATGTTTATTGTTTATGTTGTCCAGATTCTGTACCAAATTGTTAACTGCATGTAGTCAGTGTCGCAAAGATGCACTTTCTTCTGTTTTGTGAGCTTGCCTCCGTAAGTTCTCGAACGGCCAGGTTGAAGTATGATGTTACCTCTGCACAGGTATCAAAAAGCTGCCGGCTTATATAAAACTTACATTGTCTGTTCCTAAACACATTTTTTGTGATTTTTTTTTTTTTTATTATTATTTATGTCTGAAAGTAGTGACTCACTAGTCTTTCATTTAGTTGCGATTAATATTCTTTTAATTACAGTAAACACTTCTTTATCGGTTTCAACAAGCGGCTGTTTTTGTGTTATGAAGATCTTTCAAGAATCGTTTCTACAATAGCAATGGGCATGTATTGTAATTGTTTGTGTCAAATGTGTTACTAGAATGTTTTTGTTTTTTTTTTGTTATCGTTCTGTTTTTGTTTTAACGGATGTTTGAACTTAGGTCTTCTAGTGGTAATATTGCTCTGTCTATTGAACTGTGACGTGTGTTTACTTTTATCCTTTGTCACCTTTTCATGTATCAGTTAATATGTTCGCAAAGACAACTACAATATATTGAATCTATTTTTTTCTAGAGCCTTCTGTATGTGCCATGTCAGGCCAGTGTAAATGAGGTTGTGTGTAATTGCCCTGAAATTTCCAACGCGGTTGAATGTCTAAAGTTAGTGTCACCCGGAGGTGAATCCGTCGTGACCTTTTTCATAGCAAAATTCAAATTGAATTCCTATTTTTGATAGTAAATGTCATTTAATAGTGTATTTACCATTAAGTCTCACTGCAGAATTCTGCAGGTAAAAGAGGAAGAAAATATTTAAAAAAATTAATGTAACCTTAATTTTACCTCATACACTGTACATTCCAAATAAAAAAAAAACGCTAAACTTTTTAAAATGTTATAGGTACACTACCAAACATCACTAAATTGTACAACGTTGGACTTCATAAAGGAAAAAGTGTAAAATCTCATATAAATATACATAAACTATGTAGCAAAATTCTTTACAAACCGTGGAAAATAAAAGTTGTATAATTCTTTCTTGATTTGTACTAATTATTTCCGGTTTACAAGTCTGGTTTTGTTGAAAAATTAACGGTGATTTAAAAATGGAAATTATTGGACAGCTTCAATAATAGGACCTTTGAGGTCACCATGTCTTGAGGGAGTCTATTCCACATTTTCACAGCTCTTGGGCCCCTTTCACACAGGTGCCTCTACTAAGGGGAATCAGCATGCAGATGACAGGGCCGTGTCTGCTCCGCTATGCAGTGTCAACACGGACACAGCATGCTGTCCTCTATGGGGCAATCAGCTGGAAATGGATCATCTGTTTGTTTCCAATCGATACCGTCTGATCTGATCCGCAGGACGGATGGAGCATAGGACCACCATCCGTCTGTTTTTGGTGGCGGGTGTCAGCGGACATGTCCGCCGCTCCATAGAGGAAACTGGAGGGTCCGATCAGGTGTGCCTGAAAAACTGACAGACGGACCTGATATGTGAAAGGGGCCTTACTATATGAAGCCTTTCTGTATGTGAAGATTAAATCTTTTCCTCCAGACATAAAGATTACCCCCTTATTTGTGATGCCCTTTAAAACAAATAACTCAAATCTACACCAAGTTTACTATAGAATCTGTATTTACAGTATCTCACAAAAGTGAGCACACCCCTCACATTTTTGTAAATATTTTATTATATCTTTTCATGTGACAACACTGAAGAAATGACACTTTGCTACAATGTAAAGTAGTGAGTGTACAGCTTGTATAACAGTGTAAATTTGCTGTCCCCTCAAAATAACTCAACACACAGCCATTAATGTCTAAACCGCTGGCAACAAAAGTGAGTACACCCCTAAGTGAAAATGTCCTGTCTACATGGTGATCATATTCCCCCTTTATTGCCTCTTCTCAGGGGAATACATTCAATTCAGCTAATATTTCCTCATAGCTGAGCTCCTCCATACCTCCTGACAGTTTGGTTGCCCTTCTCTGCACTTTTTTTAGTTCCCCGATATCCTTTTTGTGAACTGGTTCCCAAAACTGAAGTGCATATTCCAGATGATGTCTTACTAATGATTTGTACAGAGACAAAATTATGACTCTGTCTCTGGATTCTATACCTTTTTAATACAAGAAAGTATTGCTTGCTTAAGTAACTGCAGCTTGGCATTGCATGGTTTTATTAAATCTATGAGCTACCAGAACACCCAGATCCTTCTTGACCATTTATTACCCCAGTTGTACTCCCCCTAGTATGTATGATACATGCATGTTTCTAGCCCCCAAGTGCATAACTTTACATGTATCAGTATTAAATCTCATTTGCCTAATAGTTGCCCAATTAAACAGTACATTAAGGTCTGCTTATAAGTTGGAGACCTCATGTAAGGACGGTCTTCCACTACACAACTTGGTGTCATCTGCAAACCCAGAAATTGTACTTTTAATCCCAATCTCTATATGATTTACAGTGGTATAACTAGGACCTTCAGGGCCCCGGTGCAAGAAACCATGAAGGGCCCTCCAGACCTCCAGCCGGGACCTTTCGCTCTGACCCTGATGGAGAAACGCCAGGGCCCGGTCACTAGTGTGACCTTTGTTACCCTGGTAGTTCCGCCACCGGTGTCGGTAGTTTTTTATTTTTTTTGGGGGGGGGGGCTTTAGCGAAATATCAGGGGTCTAAACAGACCTCTGATGTTCCACCTTTGGGACAGAGAAAGGAGATTGAGGACACCACCCTCAATCTCCTTCTCAGCAGCACAGAATGAATGGACATGAATAGCTTAGTACAGAATTTCCCAGTTTACTATGTTCCAGTTATGAATGGACAGAGTCAAACGCTAAATAGAAGGAGCGGTGGGGGCGGCTTATAGAGGAACTGGTCTCTCCATTTTCCTCCTTTTGAAAGCCCAGTTCTCCTCCTCTCCCTTCCGCAGACATTCAGCCGTCTGTAGGAGAAAAATAGAGAGATTGGTTCCACTATATGCAGCCGCTCCTCCTATCCAAGTGTACAGAGAGGTCCGCATGTGCCTCCCGCAGCATGAAGCCAGGTCGCAATTGCATCCTATGTAGGTACGCCCCTGATCATTTATATATAGGTTAAAAAAAAATAAGGGTCCCAACATTGGACCTTGGGCTACACCACTAATTTACTTTAGACCATTCAAAATATGAATCCTTAATCGCTACTCTGGATATGCTCTTTTATTCAGTATTCTACTCTACATCTACAAACTACATTTTCTGAGCTTATAGACTTTGACACAGCTTTAGCCACACACAGGCAATGTGTAAGTTAAACGGTTTTGCAATGACTACTATACTATATCTACAGCTACTCCATTTTTGTGGCTGCAGGAGGAAAATGGAGAGATCCATTTTTCTCCAAGTGGCCTTCCTGATTAAGGCAAACTTTTCTGCAACTATGTCACAGTTCCTCAGAAAACAATGACTTTAATATAGCCATCCTTGTCCAGGACTCAAAAATACCAGACTCCTTCTCCAGCTCAAAACAACTAAAGACAGCGCTCAATGGATAAGTCAAAGGCCTTTGCGGTGTTCATAATAAAACCATGTTTATTGATGTGAAACACTGGTAAAACTTGATTGAGTTTATAAAGGAATACAAATTGAAAATTATTATTATAATTATTCCATTATAAACTCAATCAAGTTTTACCAGTGTTTCACATCAATAAACATGGTTTTATTATGAACACCACACGGGCCTTTGACTTATCCATTGAGCGCTGTCTTTAGTTGTTTTGTCTGCATATGCCCATCGTTCCAGTGGTTGACAGCAGCTCTGGGTTTTTCACCTTTGCCCATGAGACAATTGTCTTTCTATACACCATATTTTGGCTCCACTGCTTGTAGTGCTCAAGGCTATCGTTGGTTGGTCCTTCTCCAGCTCAACCACCTCTACCAGAGTCAAATCCCAATATGCCTGCCCTAGAAGAGATAGACATAGAAGAGAATGAAAAGGACCCAGAGGAGGAGGTCACCTGCCTCCAAATGTATGCTCACTTCTGCTGTTTGTGAAAAGCCACTGCATTGTCACAGTTGAATCTCCCCCCTTTGGGTACAAATAGACCTGCTAAATCTACTGCTAATTCTCTGTTCATGAAAAAATAGAATGGTCAATGTATGTCAGTTGCTCAGTCTGGAAAAGCTTTTCACCCCTCCCAAAATCATTGCTGAGCTCTGTCTAATGTAAAACAAGTTTTAAAAATGGATTGTTCCATTAGTAGACCCTGCCATCGTCTTAAACAAACATCCCGCTGTTCCAATTGAAGATGTACCTTCATTCCAAGATTCTGCAGATAGGAAGTTTGAATGGCTCTTAATGGCTCTCTTGACACTTGCAGACCCAGCTCTGCAACCAGCTTTCGCTGCATTTTCTTTGTCTGCCAAACCACAGCTCACAAGACAAGGGCAATCAACAACTAACACAATCCTGTATTCCAGGACTGTACTTTTAACTGAGCAATTACAGCTCTTTGCTCTTTTATGTATATGCCCTAGAACAAATTATGACCCAAATTAGAGCCAACATGGATCTAATTAGTCCTACCTCAGGGTTGCTGTGGTCTCCTTTTGAAAATTCTTACCCTATATTCTGTACTATACTCCGTAAGCTCCCCATTGGGGATTACTACCACCTGTAGATAGGTCGGAGACCAGTTGAACAGGAACCACTGCAAAATCACAAGCGATCATTAGCTCTGCTGAAGCCCCGCACAAACGCCAGTCTCAGAGTAACGATGTGCCCCTTGCACCGAAGCAGGAGCCGACTCCAACACTGCTCTCTGTATCCGATTCTAGCTCTATTGCAAAAACGCAAGTGGCCTACCTAACAAAAGCAGGATTTATGCAGCCCACAATTTCTTTGACAAATAACTGCTTTAATATGGCCATCTTTGCTCAGAGCTCAGGAGCGTTGCACCTCTTCTCCTATTCCTATGTCTCTACCTGAGTCAGATTCCGATTTGCCTTCTCTAGATGTGACCAATACAAAAGGGAATGAAGAAGACATTGAGGCAGTATTGAAGCTGCAGATGATTTTTCTTCACAAGATTGCTGCATAATTAAAGAGGGAGCTTCATGCAACATGCTTAATAATGTGGGAAAGCTTGCTGCTGCCATTCACAAAAGCCTTGCAATTGTGCAGCTTGATTCTCCTTCATCTCGCCTTGCCTCTTTTGGGCACAAAGAAAACCCCCAGAGCCATTTCCTTGTTCATGAATGGATAGGATGTGCGATCTATGACGACTGGATCACTCCAGAAAGGATTTTCACTCCTCTCAATCTTTCTGAACTTTATTCAGTGGAAAAGGTGTTCACTAAACACTGGCTTATTCCTGTAGTTGATCCTACTATCTCAGTCTTAAACTACTCACTGTGTCTATTTAAGGTGTTCCATCATTCAAAGATTCTGCAGATAGAAAATTTGAGACACTCTTAAAGGATCTCTTTACTTTGGCAAGCCCAGCCCTGCAACCAGCTCTCGCTGCAATTTCAGTATTTCAAACTGCAGCTTACTGGACTAGGGCATCACTTCCACAGTGGAAGATCCCAAAGCCTCTATTTATGCAAAACACAGAGCACTTAATCCCTCTACCCAGGCTTCGACCTCCAAATCTAATCTAAGTTAAGCCCTTTTCTTCAACGCAAGACTTGAACCACAAAGCAATGAAGGGGCACTTTTAATCCTAAGACTTGCTGGATGTCTGTTACAGTTTGCACCTCTCTGGGTCACAGACACCCCATATCTGTGGGTTCGGTTGATTGTTTCAAGGGGGTTCAAAATAGAGTTCAAAACTCTATCCCCTCACCACTTTCTTCTCTCAAATCAACCAAAGACTGTTTAAGGGCAGCCAGATTTCCAAAATGCCCTGAACCATCTCTTGTACCTGGGTGTAGTTGGCCAGTACCCCCACAATTACACGTTGAAAGGATTTGGTTCACACCTGTTTATGGTACCAAAGCCCAGTGAGGGGTATTCATCGTAAATTCCCTCAACAATTACCATCAGATTCCAAAATTTTGCATTGAATCCACATGGTTGGTAATGGTCTCTCTGATAGAAGAGAAGGGGAATACATGGCATCCAAGATGCCTATGCATGGTCCTTTTTATCTACCTTATAAGTGCTTTCTGGGGTTTACGGTGGCAGACAATCACTTCCAGTTTGTCACACTGCCCTTTGGCCTATCCTCTGCTCCCAGAGTATTCACAAAGGTTCTAGCTCATCTTGCTCTTCTCAAAACCCAAGGCATCCAGGTCATAAGTTATCTGGATGACCTTCTCCCTTACAGCTGTTAGCGAATGTCCACAGGATAATTCAGATGTTCCAGGCTTTGGTTTGGGTGATCAATTATATAAAATACAAATCTTCTCTCCAGCCTTCTCCTCATCTGGAGTACTTAGGTCTGGACCTGGACACATCTCAAGCAAAATATTTTCTTCCAGAAAAGAAAATCCTTTCTCTTAGAGCCCACTCTCAAGAACTGAGGTCAAAGAGACACCAAACAATGAGATTCTATTAAATTAAAATCAATCACCACAAGATATTATACAGTTGTGCTCATACGTTTACATACCCTGGCAGAATTTATGATTTCTTGGCCATTTTTCAGAGAATATGAATGATGACACAAAACATTTCTTTCACTCATGGTTAGTGTTTGGCTGAAGCCATTTATTATCAATCAACTGTGTTTACTCTTTTTTTAATCATAATGACAACATAAACTACCCATATGACCCTGATCAAAAGTTTACATACCCTGGTGATTGTGGCCTGATAACATGCACACAAGTTGACACAAAGGGGTTTGAATGGCTATTAAAGGTAACCATCCTCACCTGTGATCTGTTTGCTTGTAATTAGTGTGTGTATATAAAAGGTCATTGAGTTTCTGGACTCCTGACAGACCCTTGCATCTTTCATCCAGTGCTGTACTGACGTTTCTGGATTCTGAGTCATGGGGAAAGCAAAAGAATTGTCAAAGGATCTGCGGGAAAAGGTAGTTGAACTGTATAAAACAGGAAAGGGATATAAAAAGATATCCAAGGAATTGAGAATGCCAATCAGCTTTTTTGTTGAAACCAAACCATGGTCAGGTAGACCAACTAAAATTTCAGTGTCAACTGCCAGGAATGCAAAGAAAAACCCATAAATGACTCCCTGAAAACGTGGTGTGGCTGTTTCAAGATGCACAATAAGGAGGCACTTGGGCTGCATGGTCGAGGCGTCAGAAGAAAGCCATTGCTACGCAAATGCCACAAAGTATCCCGCTTACAATACTCCAAACAGCACAGAGACTAGCCTCAAACCTTCTGGCACAAAGTCATTTGGAATGATGAGACCAAAATTGAGCTTTTTAGCCACAATCATAAATGCTATATTTGGAGAGGAGTCAACAAGGCCTGTGAAACACGGAGGTGGATCGCTGATGTTTTGGGGATCTGTGAGCTACAAAGGCAGAGGAAATTTTATAAAAATTGATGGCAAGATGAATGAAGTATGTTATCAAAAAATACTGGAGGAACATTTGCATTCATCAGCCAGGAAGCTGCACATGGGACCTACTTGGACATTCCAACATGACAATGATCCAAAACACAAGGCCAGGTCTACCTGTCATTGGCTGCAGCAGAATAAAGTGAAGGTTCTGGAGTGGTCATCTCAGTCTCCTGACCTCAATATCATTGAGCCGCTCTGGGGAGATCTCAAACGTGCAGTTCATGCAAGACAGCCCAAGAATTTCCAGGAGGCTTTTTGCCAAGAGGAATGGGCAGCTTTACCATCTGAAAAGATAAAGAGCCTCATCCACAAATACCACAGAAGACTTCAAGCTGTCATTGATGTTAAAGGGGGCAATACACTGTATTAAGAACTGGGGTATGTAAACTTTTGATCAGGGTCATTTTGGTAGTGTCTGTTGCCATTATGATTTAAAAAGAGTCAACACAGTTGACTGATAATAAATGGCTTCAGCCAAACACTAATCATGAGTGAAAGAAAAGTTTCTGTGTTCTCATTCATATTCTCTGAAAAATGGCCAAGAAATCATAAATTCTGCCAGGGTGTGTAAACTTATGAGCACAACTGTATGTTATATAATACATCAAAGCTTCAGATTTAAAAAGAATAAAATGACCTTACCATGTCAACGATGGTATGAGTTTAGGATTCAGGAAAGTTTTTTGGCTTTGATTGGCTGCCCATAAATATTTAAAATGCATACATCCCGACACCATTTACCACAAAGTCTATTGGCAAAGGACACCCCCCCCCCAATATGACCACCGTTCAGACAATAAAGATTTAAAAAGAGGATTTGAACTTTGAAAACTGCCAAAAAAAAAAAGAAAGTGAAGGGCAAAGGAATAGTCACCAGTATTATAATAGATGTCCCTCTGAGAACTGCTGGGGGAATATTGAAGAAGGAGCGAAAACACACATTCACACAGTAAATGAAGCAGGGAGAGGCATGCTTTAAGGTTTCTCAGTCTAAATGAGCTTTTAGCGATCCTACCACTGCCAATTTAGACAAGTCAGCTGCAGAATTGCTAGCAGCAGAGTCACCCGTGTGTCATCAGTCTTAAAGACAAAATCACCCTTTCTTATAAATTGATAAGAAGAAACACTAACTCCAAATATCCTGAGACCCCCCAAACCCCACTGCACATAGTGGTCGTGTTGCTGGTGTAGTGGTCAGTACACCGCAATGCATAGTTCCAGGCTGAGCATCCATTATAATGCTCACTATGGCAAGTTCAGATTGGTCAGCGCTACCATGTGACTGCACTGACCAATGAAAAGTGCTTCTTTCTTCTGGGGCACCGTACCATAAAAAGAAGCCTCAGATGCACTTCTCATTGGTCACATGGTGGCACTGACCAATGAGCGATTGCCATTGCAAGAACTATAAGGGCTGTGTATTATGGTGTACAGTGTACAGATCGCTATTCTGGCAGCATGGGACCCCACGGCCGCTATATGCAGCAAGTCTGGAGAGTTGTCCTGAATATTTGGAGTTAATTCACTTTTAAGGTGAACTTGCTGTTAAGGGCCGCTTTAACCATTTTTCTATATATAAGCTCATACATCAGACCTAAATGAAGGGCAAATAAAGAAGTAAAATAGTCCGTTCCTCCATAAAAGGACAGTTGGAAGCTGTGATAAAATGTACTTGATAATTTAAAAAGTGGGCCAAAAGATTGGCTGTGTGTTGGCCTAAAACAACACAATAGACTCCATGGAAAACGCCCTCTTTTAGAATAAATTCTGTTTCCACTGTTGATCCTCTGATCCTCTGTGCATGTTCTGTTTTGGGATTTGTGTTTACTAGATTTCTCAGTAAATTTCAGCTGGCTGCTAGTTCTCAGACTTGTATGTTGTTGACATTGTAAAAATAAAGTATTAATAAAAATATCCTGAGGGAAGATGAAGATCTGGAGGTTGTTCCCATCTGGGCCACCCGGGACTCATGGAATGCGAGTGGCAGCTCTGAACCTCAGGGAATAAGTCCAGCATTTTAAACCGAACCACATTTCATCTCTTTATCTAAAATTATGTCATTTCTGATTGGCTGCTTTGGGCAGTCATGATGACCTCTATGTGCTAAGTGTACCAAGAGCGAAGGGCTCATTCACATTGATGTAATATACACTGTGTACAGATTTGTATACTAGTCTAGTTGCGCACAGCAGCATAAAATAAAATAGGACATGGCTGTATCCAGGGCTCTTAATTTGACAATATTTTACACTGTACATTTAAATTCTAATGTTTACTTACAGGGAACCTATTGCCCACTGCTGCTGCTCCTGACCAGCATGTTAATAACAACGTTGTGGGCCTGAATGAGTCATTTTTGCACTGATGCAATGAGAGCATTACAGAAGTTCTGAAAAATAGAGGTTAGGGCTTATTCGCACGGCTGTATCTAAAATATGCATGATCTTGCTTGCAGAAAGATCCTATGTATTTGCTGCATGCATGTAACATTTGTGCACTGTTTACATGTGTACAGTGGGCAGCATGGAAGGATTCTGTTGGGTCCCTGACACTGCTCCTGGCCGACATGTCAACAACAATAATGTCAGTCAAAATGAGTCATTAATGTGCTGGAAGCGCACACTTCGGGTAGCCATTCTGCATATTTTTGCATAGAATTGACAGGTCAGCCAGGCGCAGTAGCAGTGGCCCATTAGAACCCCAGTACAGCACCTGATGTAATGATGTAAATGATGCAGAAATGTTATATGCATGCAGCAAATACAACAGAATCTTTCTTCCATTCATGTGCACCACAGCCCCTCTGCCAATCCTTGCAATGCCCACTGTTGCCACGCAGTGTTTCAGTCTTTCACTAACAGGTGTTCAGGAGGTGATATACAGTACAGCTTCCAAACCACCTGTCACATGCCTCTGAAAACAGATCCACTGTGGATTGCTTTTAAGTGGGCTGATAAACCCCTCCTAAAGGTGTCCGTTTATGAAGCAGTGTAAAAAAATCCACTGCTTCATTCTCCGGCATTCTCCTGTGTGCCAGTTTATGAACCCGTGTAGATCGCTTCACCTCTTGTGAAGTGAAGCGATCTACCAACGGTTCAAACAGTGGAGAACACCCCCTGATACTGGAATTTCATGAGATCTAAAAAGATTACGGTACCAAAAATTCACGGAAACAGAAACGTCGGTTTATTAAGCAGTGATAAATTATCACTGCTCAGTAACGGACACTGTCTGAGAAGACCGCCCACGTTAATAAAATTATTAGTCCCCCTACACTATATATGTATATATAAACACATACACACATTATATATATATATATATATATATACACATATACACATACCCATGCATTATATATACGTATACAGTTGTGTTCAAAATAATAGCAGTCAGACATCACTAACCTGATCAATCACTGTTTTTGGTAGAAATTATATTTCTAAATGGCAAATAATTTACTAGCAGGTGTAGTAGAGTAATAGCAATCCAAGAGACCCAACAGTCATGACATGCATGCTGCTGATTCTGTGTAACTGAATCACTAATTGAAAGGGGCATGTTCAAAATAATAGCAGTGTGGAGTTCAATTAGTGAGGTCATTCATTCTTTGAAAAACAGGTGGCAATTATTGCCCTTATTTAAGGAAGAAAGGCAGCAAATGTTGTACATGCTGGTTACAGTGCTTTTCTCTCTGAAATTCTGAGGAAAATGGGTCATTCCTGACATTGTTCAGAAGAACAGCGTACCTTGATTAAAAAAGTTGATTGGAGAGGGAAAACCTATAAAGAAGTGCAGAAAAACAGAAAATTGTATCATACTTACCGTAATTTTCTTTTCCTGGTGCCTATCCATGGCAGCATACCTGTGACAAGCTCCGCCTTGGCTCCTCCCTCAGGACGAGTGAATAGTATAAAAGAAAAGGGCTAGTGCCCTCCCAGCATTCTACGTAATATAGAATACCGAGGGTGGGGTTGTATGCTGCCATGGATAGGCACCAGGAAAAGAAAATTACGGTAAGTATGATACAATTTTCTGTTTTCCTGGTGCCTCCATGGCAGCATACCTGTGACAAAATAGCTAAAAATGGGTGGGATGATATATAGTACAAGATTTATTTGAGAAAAGGATTCGACATAGGCAAATACCAGCCTGGTTAACCTGTGTGCCAGTTTCTACACATGAGAAAGCTGCCGGGTCTACCCTGTAATGTCTCATAAGCGTTTGTTGAGATGCTCATGAGGCTACCCTTTAGATTGTTTTGATGGATACGTCTGCTTTGACTATCCAAGAAGCAGAAAACAAGTGGGTGGCATACAGCCCAATTGAAGAGGGGTTCTAGGCCCCTAGATCTGTACACCTTCTTAAACAATTTGATTATCCATGGAACTATTGTACTGGAGCAGGGATCTGCAATCTATCCCCAGCTGCCGCAGAACCACATGTCCATTGAGGTATTTGTAAAGCTCTGATACAGACATTACTAAGCATGATGGATAATGTAGTTCCGGAATGGCTGGAGGGCACATTCCGAAGGGTCTCCGCTCCAAATGATGCTTCTCTGCTCCTGGTTTAAGTTAGAAGAAAAATCTGATGGGAGATGTGGCTTGAAAACAGTGTCCCAGCACAAAACCAATGCTGTCAAAACTGGATCTCAAAGTTTGGCAGGGCTCAAGTCCCGCAGACAGCAGAGGAAGAGGAGAGCCCAGGGATGATTCCATGCACTGCTCCAAGTCCAATCCCATCCAAGCGCAGATATTATTGTCTTCCAATCCCAGAGCCTGAAGCTCTGATATTCCCCAGCCCGATGTCATCTCCACAAAGACAAAATAGTTTCCAGGTGAGATTCTACAAGGACGCTGAATCAGATGGGGCAGAAAGCCATTGGATAGAGGTTCCAGGGCGATAGAGAAGTCCCAAGTGGGAAAATTTTGTTTTAACAGCTGGCCTTATCTTCTTGCCTGCCTCGACGAATTTGATTATTAAAAGGATTTTTGGCCCATGTCTTGTTGTCATAGCCGAGGTTACCACCAGCAGTACCCTTAGGATGCTTAATCCTGATCCTAAGTCGTGGTCTGCTTGCAGGAGGTCAAGGAGTTTGGAGTAAGAGGGTACATCAGGATTGAGGAAGTTTTGCTGTTAGTGAAATGATCTAAACTTATTCCAAACCTTGTCATTCGTATTGTTTGCTGAAGGCTCCTGTGGTTTGAGCAGAGTTGAAACAACACTAGCAGAGCATCCTAATGGTTAAGATTTTAAGATCCTAATGTGGAGGCTAAATCTGTGAGGATTCTGATGGGTGTGATGCTTTGAGCCAGAAGAAAGGGAACTGGAAGAATATTTACCAGAGGCCTTAGGGAGTCATGTATCTTCCTGTAAATATGGCCGGGCTGTTATCACCGTTATTGTTGATATTGCAAGTCTCAAGAGAATTTGAGGTAGGAGGCTGGAGGAGGCCTACATTAGATTGCATGCCCAACGACTTGAAAGGGTATTTATTGCTTCTACCCAAGGGTGAGGTAGATGTGAAATAAACCTCTGCAGCTTGGTAATGCTTGCTGTAGCAAAAGGATGCAGTTCGGGAAAGACCCACTGTCCCACAATCCAACTGAATAACTTCAGTTGTAGAGACT
>BLSH010450913.1:299643-321490 GCA_018402905.1 Glandirana rugosa | reverse complement strand
CCCGGAGTCACGTGTGCAAATGATTCAAAATGTTTTAACTACAAAGTCGTAGGAGCCTACGACGAAAACCGGTGTTTCATAATGTTCGCCGTCATATCCGCGCCAATCGCGGCGGACTCTCCCGCAAAAAGACAACCCATGTCAACAATATTCCTACTAGGAGTAGCCTAGGCAAAACAAACAAAAGCATAGGTTGGCCCCTCCCAGGGGGCCGTCCTTACCTTAGCATATAATCCCCCTGCCCTGTACAGCACATCAGTTCATAACAAGCCGTACCAAACCAACGCAGAGGGGTGGGTGCTGCGTCTGTCAGTGAACTCAGAGAAAAGGATTTTACGGTAAGTTATACAAAAAATCCCTTTTTCTCTTCCGTTCACTGACAGACGCAGCCTTCTTATGACACATGGGGACGTCCCAAAGCTGTGCCAATCAAGAGGGGTGGGCAAAACTATAACAACTGTACCCAACAGAAAAACGCCCTCTCAGGCGGCGCTAACCGCGCCTATACTGCCGCTTGTAATACTTTGTGGCCAAAAGCAGCATCCGAGGATGCTGAAACATCAATTTTGTAAAACTTAGTAAACGTGTGCACTGAGGCCCAAGTAGCTGCCTTGCACACCTGAGACACCGAGGCCTGGTGTCTAAATGCCCAGGAAGTACTAACTGCCCTGGTGGAATGCGCCGTGACCGGAAACAGGGGAACATTGCCCCGAATCTCATATGCATGAGTCACGGTCTTCCGTATCCAACGCGACACGGTAGCTGACGAGGCCGCCATACCCTTGCGCGACCCTTCCGTCAGCAAAAATAAAGAATCAGACTTCCGAAAGGAAGCTGTAGAACTCAAATACACCCGCAAAGCCCTCACCACATCCAAAGAATGCAGCTCAACTTCTTTGGGATGTGACGGGTGCGGGCACAATGAGGGAAGAACAATATCCTCATTTAAATGAAAGGAAGAAACCACCTTCGGAAGAAACGAAGGGGAAGGCCGCAAAACTGCCTTGTCCTTATGGAGGACCAAGTAAGGCGACCTGCAGGATAATGCTGCCAATTCCGACTCCCGCCTGGCGGATGTGATAGCCACCAGAAAGGCCACTTTCTGCGACAACAACTGTAAGGGAATGTCCCAAATCTTTTCATATGGTGGTTTCTGCAACACAGAAAGCACCAGATTCAAATCCCACTGTGCCAAAGGCGACCGTATCCGAGGAACCACATGACGTACCCCCTGTACAAATGTACGGATCAATGAATGAGACGCCAAGGGCCGCTGAAAAAGAACCGCCAGGGCTGAAATCTACCCCTTATGCGTACTTAATGCCAGGTTCTTGTCCAGTCCCTGCTGCAAGAATGACAGTACTCTGGACACTCTATAAGAGCGGGGGTTCCAACCCCCTGCCTCGCACCAAGTAATATAGGCCTTCCAGGTCCTATGATAAATCTTACGTGAGGTACTCTTACGTGCTTTAATCATAGTAGGGATTACGGAATCAGAGACACCCCTATCCCTCAATACTTGGGACTCAATAGCCAAGCTGTCAAAGCCATCGAGAGTAAAGCAGGGTGCAAGATGGGCCCCTGAGACAGTAGGTCTTCGCAAAGTGGAAGACGCCACGGAACATCTGCCACCATCCGCACTACGTCGGCGTACCAAGGACGCCAAGGCCAATCTGGAGCTACCAGGATTGCAAAGGTCAGTACCTTGTGAATGTACCTGGAGGCCATAAGGTCCACCTCTGATGTGCCCCATTTGCGGCAAATCTGGCGGAACACTTCTGGATGTAGGGACCATTCCCCTTGATCCAGAGTCCAGCGGCTGAGAAAGTCCGCCAGCCAATTTCCCACACCTGGGATGTAGATTGCAGAGAGAGCTGGCATGTGAAGTTCTGCCCACCGAAGGATCAGAGCCGCCTCCGCGGCTGCTGCTGCGCTTCTTGTTCCGCCCTGATGGTTTACATGCGCTACAGCCGTGGCATTGTCCGACTGAACCCGAACAGGGAGGCCTCGCAGCCTTTCCGTCCAATGGGACAGGCAAAGCCTGCTCGCTCTCAGTTCCAGTACATTTATCGGAAGACCAGCTTCCTGCACTGACCAATGACCCTGGGCAGAAAACTGACCCAGGACCCCTCCCCAGCTCGAGATGCTGGCATCCGTCGTTGCTATCGACCAATTGAGGGGAGGAAAACTTTTCCCCCACTTTAGGGCCGGAGCCCGAATCCACCAAATCAAGGATCCCCGGGACTGCTGAACCGACCTGATCCGCCTGTCTAGGGATAGGGGAGATTTGTCCCACTGCGACAAAATTGCCCTCTGCAGGAGCTGAGTGTGACTCTGGGCGTAAGGTACTGCTTCGAAAGTCGACACCATGAGTCCCAACACCCGTATACAGAACCGTAAGGAGAACCACCGGCGTGATGACAGGGTTCGCACTGCTGCCTGAAGTGTTAGGAGCTTGCTCGGTGTCAGAAACACCCCTGCCTTTACCGTGCCTGGAATCAAACCCAGGTACTCCGGCCGGCAAGCCAGAATTAACGATGACTTCTGTTCAGCGAATGCCCGAACGGCGCCTAGAAGCGTCCCCCGGCGCTCCTGCAGGAGCCTCACGTTTAAGGGGAAGAACCTTTCTGGGAGCAGAGAGCTGACTTCTATCCTGTACCTGGAGGACACCACCTCCAGTACCCACCAATCGGTGAAGCGGACAGCCCACCTGTCTGCAAAACCCAGCAACCTCCCCCCCACCCGTGAGGCGGGTGGGGGCAACCCATCATGCGGAGGCAGACTTGTCCTCCGCTTTTTCGGACTTACGCTGCCAGGGCCTCTTGCTGTGCCCTGAGAACGCCTTCCTGGCCTTGCCTGCCGGGCCGGGTGCCCAAAAAAACTTCTTCTGACCTGAAGAGACAGGGCCCTGCCTACGACGACAATCTCGTCGCTTCGGCTCTGGAAGGAAAGTGCTCTTCCCTCCCGTGAAATCCTTAATGATTTTATCCAACTGTGGGCCAAACAGACGTTCTCCCTGAAAGGGCAGATCTGCAAGAGCTTTCTTTGAAGCCTGGTCGCCCGACCAAGAGCGGAGCCACAGCACCCGCCTGATAATTGAAAAAACAGACATTTTTGACAATATGGGAAGAAGATCCAAAGCAGCATGGCATATGTAGCGGAGACCCTCTTCCAAATGTTGTGCCCGCTGTACTTCAGCCTGTGCACATTCACTAGACAAACTAGTGTGCAGTGCGGCAGCGTGCTCACAAAGAGACTGTGCCGCCATTGCAGTTGTTAGCGCCGGCCGCATGGCTGACCCAGCCAACAAGAATAGTGCTTTAGACACTGCCTCTGTGCGGCGATCGGCCGCCTCCTTAAAGGATGGAGACCCCTCGAAGGGAATGGTGGTTGTTTTATTTACACGAGCCACCGGGGTCCACCACCGGGGAAGCCCATCTTTTATTGAAGCTCTCCTCAAAGGGGTAGCAAACAGCAAAGCTTTTAGGCAAAGCCAAGGAACTTGGTGGCCTACGCCATTCCTTGAACACTGCCTGTTCAAACACCTGATCATAAGGGAAAGCCCTAGGGGATCTAGGGGGTTTTAGTGATCCACAGACGTATGCGGACTCATGCGACTCCCCTGCTTGGTCAAGCAGCATAGAGTTGCGAATATCAGTGATCAGTGCTTCCACTATCGCTTTATCCCGTGAAAAATGGAGCCTCCTGACCCTCCTCGCCCTCTGAGGGTGGCTCACCCTCTGAAAGACCCACAGGTGTGACCACAGAGGCGCTCTCTAGATCCGAATCCTCCCCTGAGGACAGAGGGGGGGTGGGCGCTTCTGGGGGCCCCTCGGAACGGGCACCCCTGCCCGGGGGGAGGACTCCCCAAACACCGGCCTCAGCTGTCACGTACCTGGTGGTAGAGTCTGGCTATGCGGGGGCAACCTCTCTTGCGGCCCTGGTTCGAGAACCCCTGATAGTGGGAACAGGGAGCTCTGGAGCACAGGGGGGCACGAGGGCTGGACAATCTTCAGGTGGTAAGGAGAAGTCCAAGGTAGCTCGTGCAAGACAGGAGAATAGTGGTACAGTCCGGGTTGGCAACTGGCAGGCGGTGCGGTACAACGGGATCAGGCAAACGGATGGTCGGGTTCAGGCAGGGTCGGTAACGTGCTGGCAACAGAAGTACAGGAGGAGCAGGCAAGCGGGTGGTCGTAGACAAGCCGGGGTCAGATGCAGGCAGATATCAACAGGTCCGAGGGATAAGCCGGGGTCACAGGAACAGGAAGTCACACAGAAGTAGTCACCGGGGGGTCGCTGGTGTAGGAAACGCTGTAGAGCGGACAGCACTGGCCACCAGGCTCTGCAGATTGAAATAGAGCCGCCAGGCGCCGTTTCCGGCGCGTGCGCGCGCGAACGCGCACGGGCGCGCGCACCACCGCGGAAAGGCTAGGGAACAGTCTTTTCCTGACATCAGCTGTTCCAAGGACACTAACAATCCTGGGGTGGACTGTAGATCCCCTGCCATAGTATTGCCGGCCTCTGACATCTCAGCCTTCTGGCACCCCCACTGTGCAACCACCACCTCTACCCCACCAATCAACCTGGGAGACCCGGGAGGATTGCACCCCCGCTACCAGCACCCAGGAAGCGCCAGCTATACTTGCTGTTTGATGCCTCAGCACTCCGACCGGAAGAGCAATGCCCACAAACTGCTGCATGCCAGGAGCTTGTTACTGTGTGTCAGCCACGCTGTCCAAGCGCCAACCCGGAAGCCACTTCCGTTTTTAAGCACTTCCTGCACGAGGACTGCACCTCTCCCCAACGACCACTGGGGGCCGCCAGAGAGCAGGCTGGAAACCGCATGGTTCTCAAACAATGGACGCTGCCATTACACGCACGTGGTCGGCCACGAATGAGCGGTGCTCCACTCCAATGGCAGCGACCCGCCTACACAGTGCTCCGGACGGTCAGTGCAGAATCGAACGGTTAGTGCAAAGGTGCCTGCGGGGGAGGGGGGAGAGTAGGGGGAGGGCCTCTAATGGACCCCCACCGGCCGACCACCACCCGAGCTGCCCAGGTGCCCACTCTTCATGCCCCTAAGGCGGAAGAGGGGTCCACTCACCAATCCGACGGGCGCAGCGGTAGCCACCGGAGCAGACCTACCTCCGCAAATGGAGTCATGCTGCTGCCCAGGCCACTGGACAGGCGTATCAGTCACTGGGCTCTAGTGGGTTTTAGCCACTGGCCGCCCGCACAGAACGGGCGCTATGCGGTGGGCCCCCCTAAGGGTGCTCGCATAGTGTCGGCCGGACTGGGGAAAGATTTGGATTCGAGATATCCTCTATACCCCAGCCAGCTTCTTGATAGCAGTCTTCATCAGACGAATCTTCAGGAGACCGCCGATCCCATAGGGAACCAGGTCTACTCCTTGCACTAGGCAAATAAAAACTGATGTGCTGTACAGGGCAGGGGGATTATATGCTAAGGTAAGGACGGCCCCCTGGGAGGGGCCAACCTATGCTTTTGTTTGTTTTGCCTAGTCTACTCCTAGTAGGATGAGCATAACCCCATGTGTCATAAGAAGGCTGAGTCCGTCAGTGAACGGAAGAGAAAAACCCATCCCAGTAGGCCCCTTTCCTCCAACCCTATGTAACAAGACTTTGAAGCAAGTGGACCCTCCACTACATGAGGGGGGCACTTTATAGCCACTGGTTGTAAGGAAGGAGTATTTGAAGTCACTCCAATAACACCATTTTGTATTCACATCTAGGGTTGCCACCTCATCCCTTTAAACCCAAACACATCTGAATTACACAGGTTCTGAGACTAATTTAATGCAGGTAAGGCACCAAGTGAGTTTAATTACCACCTTAATCAGCCACAGAACCTGTGTAATTAATGTGTGTTCTGGTTTAAAGGGATGAGATGGCAACCCTATTCACATCAGAGGTTCTGTTCCTAATGGCTGTGAGATCCTCCATTTCTTGTATATCGTCTACCCTGGCAAACCATTATCTCAGAGTTGAAGGTAAAGTGCTTTTCCACATACTGGGAATGCAAGCCTTAGTGGCATTAAGCAGTTGTAGAAGCGCAGATTTCTTGTAACGTTTACTCAACATAGGGATGAGGTGAAATAAATATAGCTGCTGGGTTATCCTTCAGGGAGATGCTCATAGTGTGATGTATGATCCTCAATATCAGCTTCTGGAAGGTATATATAAAGGTGCCAACATGCGTGCCACAGTGCCAGCAGCAGGTCGCTGGTTGGCGAAGAAAGAGTTTTTTTTTTAACAAATCATATATTTATTCATTAAAGCGGTAGTAAACCCGCTGCTAAAAAAAAAAATAAAAAAAAATCCTGCAAGACAATGGCATAATATGTATAACATATTATGAAATACTTACCTTAGAACGAGGCCCCTGATGCCCGAGTCGGTCAGCGCTAAGGATGCTGACATGTTTGTCCTCTTCTGTCTTCCGGGTACGCCGCTCCGGCGCTGTGAGTGGCTGGAGCCACGTGATGTCACTCCCGCGCATGCGCGCGGGAGCTCTTCGCTCCGGCAGCCAGCTCTGAGTTGCCGGCCGCCTCGGCCGGATCGTCAGAGCGCATGCGCCGCTAATGTCAGCGGCTGCATGCAGGGCGAATATCTCCTAAACCATGCAGGTTTAGGAGATATTCTTTTTACCTACAGGTAAGCCTTATTATAGGCTTACCTGTATGTAAAAATAGCTTTGCGGGTTTACTACCGCTTTAAGTGAGGTACAGAGCAAGGATCAGGGTCCCAGGTATAAAACTTAAGTGAACATTACATTGTATTTTGCGACATAAGGCAAGAACAGACCGGAATACAGACAAGGATAGAGTGATATCACTTAAGGGGGTATCTCCTGATACCAGTGTGAGACCCCCCTCAGCTTCTCCTAGATAATATAGAGGTAATAATAGGGGGGGAAGGGGAGATCCCTCTCATAGTGTTGTAATGTCACATAGCTAGAAAGTAGGTTGCTGATCCAACTGAGTCTATGGGCACCGCCCCAAACCCCACATCTTTTTACTAAAATCAAATAGCATTTGGCAGGACTGGTTACTGATAGGGATAAAAGATTCAAGAGAGGAACTCTGTAGGAGGCGATGAAAGAGTTTGGCTAGAATCGTTGCCGTTCTATACCATCTGGTGCTAATTTTGTAAGAGATTTCTTGGTATTTGTTACAAATAAACCCCTTATGTGCAAAAACTAAGATTGACACTTTTTTGTTTGTCTGAAAATGTGAACCTTAAATAAGTCACCCACTTTTGAAAAAACCCTTGATGTTACATGTTTTCTAACTTCATCTGAAGCGTCAAATAGTGAGACTTCATTCATACCTCTGCACAGCAACATGGTGCATTGCATTGCAGTGCGATGACATGCAGAGCCATCCAATGCACCCACTAGAAAAATACAGACATGCACCGCACATCAAGCTATGGTTGTGGCATGAATAGGGCACACAGAAACAAATTGGTTTTAAGTGCCTTAGTGGTGACCTGCATTTATCCAGTGTCACATAACATAAACCAGCCCTAAAATATGCAGGACAGGGAGATGCTGTTTACTGGCATAGACTGCAGTGATGCCTGTGATCTCATCTGTGATGTCGCATGACAACAGAGGGCAGTTGTCATTGTGCCAGTCATCTAAAGCTTCCCTGGGCAGCTCTGCCATGAGCGACACTCTTGTTATAGCACTTCTCCTCCACGAGCGCTCTGCTTGATTGACTGTGTTACTAAAGGGTCAAAGATGGAGCATCAAATGAGCAATAAGCAAGGTCCGTCCAAAGCTTCTATCCTTAGCTTTGCCTGTGTACTTGAACAGGATGATCAGCCAATAGTAGACAACACAGGCCTTAACAGATGTATGGAAAGACTGGTCTTTCTCGCAAATGCCAAAGCTGCCAGACTACCAGCATATTTGTTAAAATGACATTAAAGTCTTGTTTTTTTTTGTTTAAAAATAACAAACATGTTATACTTGCCTGCTCTGTGTAGTAGTTTTGCACAGAGCAGCCCAAATCCTCCTCTTCTTGGGTCCCTCAACGGTACTTCTGGCCCCTCCCTACTGCCAATTGCCCCCACAGCAAGCAGCTTGCTATGGGGGCAACTGAGCCGAGCCGCTGCTCTGGGTGTCCATTCAGACACGGAGCCGTGGCTGTGCCCTGCCCCCTCTCTCTCCTCATTTGCTCACTGACTTTGATTGGCAACAGCCAAGACTCTCATGCAGCATCACGAACGAGATGGGGCTCAGGTAAGTATTAGGGGGCTGCTGGACACAGAAGGTTTTTTTTTTTAAAAGTGGTTTTAAAGGCTTCTGCCTTTAGAACCACTTTAAGGCTGGAGAATGTTCTGGACTGACTCGATCAGTAACTGGTGGTGGGTGAGAGGGTGATACTGTGGGCAAGTCAGAAGAAGCCCCTTCCAGTGGTTTGTTACAAATTTGTGGATGGTGGTAGTGAGCCCTTTTGGGGTTTGGGCTGCTGCCTTTTGGTACGGCCTTATGGTCTTTTCTGCATGTAGACTTGGAAACTCAATGCTGCCTCTGCAATCAAAGCCGACACTCTCACAGTAATTGTTTGGATTTTTTGCTATTTACACCCCTGATTGAGAACCGTCCCCATCCTTCCCCAAAAGCCCTGAAGAAGGGGTAGTCCTTGTTCCCCCGAAAATCGTTGGCTCAATATACTCTTTTTTATTGTCAATAAACTCCTTTCGACTCATCTTTTAACTTGCATATTATTGGACACCGGGTGCTCCTTTCCACCTACCTTCTTAAGACTACCAGCATGTCCTGCTTATGCTGGCTACACTAAAAAGGAGTGCGGTGTGTGGTGTGTAACGCCATTATCTGTAATGTGGTGAAAGCGTGTCACTGCTGTGTACAGCAAATTGCTGTAACATTTCACTGGAACTCCACGTTGTGTTTACTCTAAGTATGAATGACATGTTTATCATCCATGAGACCATTCCTCCCAACAGCAGGGATTTTTGTGTTTCAGTAGGAGAGATTGCTTTATATAGGTAAAGGAGAACATAATCCACTTTGTGCATCAGTTAAAAAAAAAGACAACTATTATGTGTAGCCTACACATAATAGTTGTCTTTTTTTTTAACTGATGCACAAAGTGGATTATGTTCTCCTTTACCTATATAAAGAAATCTCTCCTACTGAAACACAAAAATCCCTGCTGTTGGGAGGAATGGTCTCATGGATGATAAACATGTCATTCATACTTAGAGTAAACACAACGTGGAGTTCCAGTGAAATGTTACAGCAATTTGCTGTACACAGCAGTGACACGCTTTCACCACATTACAGATAATGGCGTTACACACCACACACCGCACTCCTTTTTATGTTGCCTTTAGAGCAATCACTTCCTTCTGCATGTTTTTTCAAATTAAGGAAAATTATTTCATCTGAAGTGACAGAGATCAGATATGTCTGTGTGTTTCATGAACCTGCCGGATTATATGCATTATGTTTCTATTCCTAATTTAGCATATTGTACATTTCCACCTGTCGGGTAAGTGAGTGCACATACTGGGCATCTTGTACAGCACCAAACAAGTGATCAGCATTTCACAAGAAATTAAAAAAAAAAATCCCTATTTTATTTTGTATAGTTTGTGAAAATTAATAACCGCCATAACAGTCCATTATCTGGTATTCAAAAATCTGAAGATTTCAAACACAATAATCCCGCAACATAACATATCTTCTAATGCAGGTAAGCTGCAGTAGCTCAGTCCAAAGACTGCAAGGCTCCATTCCAAAAATCTTATGCAGACTCTGTGTTTCATTTCAAATGGTATGTACAAGTTCTTATCTGCATCTTGATGTTTCACATGCTTGGGGATCATGTATTCTCCTACTGGCAGCTTGTTATTGCAAATCCTTGGAAAAATTCTTGACTACACATTTCGACCCAAACAGGGACTTTTTCAAGACACAAAACAAATGATCAGAATATATAGGAAAAGAGAGCAGCATGCAGAAGAAACCAAAGCATAAAAATCAATATATACAGTTTCTCACAAAAGTGAGTACACTTCTCACATTTTTGTAAATATTTTATTCTATCTTTTCATGTGACAACACTGAAGAAATTACACTTTGCTACAATGTAAAGTAGTGAGTGTACAGTGTACACCCCTAAGTGAAAATGTCCAAATTGGGCCCAGTTAGCCATTTTCCCTCCCTGGTGTCACGTGACTCAGTGTTGCAAGGTCTCAGGTGTGGATGAGGAGCAGGTGTGTTAAATTTGGTGTTATCGCTCTCACTCTCTCATACTGGTCACTGGAAGTTCAACATGGCACCTCATGGCAAAGAACTCTCTGAGGATCTGAAGAAAAAAAATTGTTGCTCTACATTAAGATGGCCTGGGCTATAAGGAGATTGCCAAGACCCTGAAACTGAGCTGCAGCATGGTGGCCAAGACCATACAGCAGTTTAACAGGACAAGTACCACTCAGAAGAGTACTTGTCATGGTTGACCAAAGTAGTTGAGTGCACGTGCTCAGCGTCATATCCAGAGGTTATCTTTGGGAAATAGACGTATGAGTGCTGCCAGCATTGCTGCAGAGGTTGAAGGGGTGGGGGGGTCAGTCTGTCAGTGCTCAGACCATACACCGCACACTGCATCAAATTGGTCTGCATGGCTGTCCTTCCAGAAGGAAGCCTCTTCTAAAGATGATGCACAAGAAAGCCCGCAAACAGTTTGCTGAAGACAAGCAGACTAAGGACATGGATTACTGGACATGGATTACTGGAACCATGTCCTGTGGTCTGATGAGACCAAGATAAACTTATTTGGTTCAGATGGTGTCAAGCGTGTGTGGCAGCAACCAGATGAGTACAAAGACAAGTGTGTCTTACCTACAGTCAAGCATGATGGTGGGAGTGTCATGGTCTGGGCTGTATGAGTGCTGCCGGCACTGGGGAGCTACAGTTCATTGAGAGAACCATGAATGCCAACATTTACTGTGACATACTGAAGCAGAGCATGATCCCTTCCCTTCAGAGACTGGGCCACATGGCAGTATACCAACATAACTAAACCAAACACACCTCCAAGATGACCACTGCCTTGCTAAAGAAGCTGAGGGTAAAGGTGATGGACTGACCAAGCATGACTCCAGACCTAAACCCTATTGAGCATCTCTGGGGCATCCTCAGATGGAAGGTGGAGGACCGCAAGGTCTCTAACATCCACCAGCTCTGTGATGTCGTCATGGAGGAGTGGAAGAGGACTCCAGTGCCAACCTGTGAAGCTCTGGTGAACTCCATGCCCAAGAGGGTTAAGGCAGTGCTGGAAAATAATGGTGGCCACACAAAATATTGACACTTTGGGTCAATTTGGACATTTTGTGTACTCACAAAAGGGGTGTACTCACTTTTGTTGCCAGCGGTTTAGACATCAATGGCTGTGTGTTCAGTTATTTTGAGGGGACATCAAATTTGCACTGTTATACAAGCTGTGCACTCACTACTTTACATTGTAGCAAAGTGTCAGTTCTTCAGTGTTGTCAAATGAAAAGATAGAATAAAATATTTACAAAAATGTGAGGGGTGTACTCACTTTTATGAGATGCTGTATATATACACACGGTATACTCACCACAGTCACATGTTATTTTAAAATCTGAAAAATCTATATTCTAATGAAATAAAGGTGACACAGGCATATATGGAGCATAGTAAGTGGGAACAACTAACATCCTACCATCTATTAATACATTTATTGCACATTATTATACATCAAATGTAATACAACTTGCAGTCATTTATTTTCAAATATTTAAAAGAAACAAACTATAGGTTCCCATAACCAAATACGGAATATTTAACTTCCCTTTGTCTGTACATTCAAAGTCATTCTATGTAAGAGCTTATTCTCTCTATTCTCTTCTCTCTTATTATGTAAAACTCTCTCAATAGGTTGAAAATTAGATTACTAATATCCCCCGATGGTTATTAAGGAAATTCTTGGAGACATTAGACAATTTAGTACATTTAGGATTACTTACTCCTGAGATGTGTTCCTCTTTCCTTTTTTAGGAGGTGTGTAGTAGACCCTGCATAATGCATATTACATTTCAATGGTGCTACTAAGTAGATTACACAATGTATATTACCATTACTATGTGCTCTCATGGTATACTGTTTCTTAGTTATTTGTGCAACAAGGTTTTGAGCAATATATTTACAACAGTTACATGTTTGCCCCCCAACTTCTATAAGTGTCCTTTAGTGTACCAAGGGGTATATCTTATATATCCTAATATAATATTACCCTTAAAAAAAGCATATTTCCCAACATAGGAGACATTCTGCTTATATAACAACATCCTTTCAAGAAAATCTTATAAATTGTATCAGTATAGAGTAGAGGATTTTTTTTACTAACTCCCTTACTCAAAAAAAAATCAATACTCTGCCTGTCTCAGGCAACAGAAAACGCAATATTCTTTTGGTTGTTGAGGTCACGCATTCATCTACCCCCTCTATTGGATCCACACAGATAAACAACAAGTTATCAATGTAGCAGCCATACCACTTAATGTTTTCTATTATTATCAAATGGAACTTATTGATTAACCCATTTGTTACCAAAATAACTGTTGGCATAGGTTAAGTAAAATTGCTTTTTTAAGGTGTCCTAGGCAAAAATAAGCATTTAACCCTTGCCAACGTGGGACAGCCTTACTGCAAGGGTTGATTTTATTTTAATTTCCCCAGAATTGAGCTTTAAAATGTATGTATATCCACACCTTTTGTTTTTTTTTCAATAGAGTAAGGATGGTAACACTCATATCATTTTATTTTTTGTCATCTGTGTGCTGTTGGAGAGATTTACCTTCATTTCCTCTCCCAAGGACAATAAAAAAGTGGGAGGAACTACAATATGAGGGATGAACCCCTCTTATTTGCAACTGGAACATGTATCCTCATTCCCCTTTTTACAGTAGTTCAGTTCCTTTGACAACTGTAATAGTTTGGATTTCCCTTTGCTTTCTGTCCCAGTGAGTCAATTGGACAAATGGGGTGAATATCTCCAGCTCCCCCCAGTTGGACTTTATGTGCATGTTAAAGTGTAAGTTCACCTTTTCAGTAAAATTAAAAAGTGAATTAACAATGTACACTCTCCCCACCCCCAGTCTCCACTGTACTTACCTCTGTGGGAAATAAATTGTCAGTGCCCACACAGCCTGTATGAGGGACTTCATGGTTGGCTGCTTTTGGCACCAGGAGCATAAATCGCTACCCCCACTCCAGCCCCTCTAGAACACTGTCCCTCCTGCTGAGGCCGAAACCTCTGCCATCTTGTGCCCTGCTCCGTGCCATAATCCACCACATGACATTCCCAGTCATAGACCTTTGTATCCCCAAGGAAGGAACGTCCACACAAGAAGTAGTTTTGCTGCACTTTACTGGTGGTATTCAGGAAACGGCATTACAGTCACGTCACTAGGACATACATTCCTGAGTCACTTGACGTTACACATTTAGTGGACGCTCTGCAGTAATCACAAGTGAAAGCATGTGTAGCACCTCAGCAGCCATCTTCCTTACAGTCTCTCCTTTGCCCAGGATCATTAGTACTCACAGGACTTTACTCTCTGAAGTCATCTCCTTGCTAGGTCCAGGGAAGCAGCCCTGCTGCCTCACCGTTGACATCACATTAGGAGGGCTCTACCTAAAAGGGCCTAGCACCTGATCACCTTGCTTACTATAACCAGACACTTTTCTGTACAGAACCACCTAGTGGCAAAGTAGCTAACTGCACCTGGCTACACAGCCAGTGTAGTGGTTCAGGGTTTTCTAAATCCCCTCTCTTCACGCCCATCTTTCTGTAGGGCTTCTGGGATGGACCAAGGTAATTGCAATTGATTAGGGCCCCCACATGATCATTGGAAGCACTCTGATCTGTCCCAGAAGCCCTATAGAAAGAAGAGCGGGGATTTCAAATCTCCAGACTGCTGCATTGGCTGCAAGGGCACTAACAGCTCATCACCCATGGAGGTAAGTACAATGGGGATCGGGGAAGTGGGGAGGGTGTACAGTGTTCATCTTCTCATTTGAAAATGGAAACTTACACTTTTAAGCACTACAATGTCTCATCCCAGCCGACAATTGAATCTAGATTTAAAGCTGTGTTATAAGAAGAACAGAGAACAAATGTCTGCTTTCTGAATTGTCACCTGTCCAGAATGTAGCTAAGGCAAAGGTAGGGAGTATGACTGCACCCTGCACCACACTGGCTAAGTACAAAATCACAGCTGGAGCAATCAAAAGCCGCACAAGAACTCATCAGGAAGAAGAAAAGGAGCTGCTGAGTTCAAAATTTAAAATATAGAGGGCCCTTTATGTTGTTATGGCAATTTTGTGATGCCTGTCATATTTTGGGATAATTGTTTATGAATGCTAAAAAAAAATCTACGCTGCTGAGTGCACCAGTACATAATCAGCCTACATCTCCCACTGTGTGTTATTTCAATGGGAGTGGCATCACTAGATTGTATTTTCTGAAACACAGACACCAGAGCAGGAAGCCTATTCTGTAAGGAGCAGATAAAGCTGAAGGGTGGAGAGATTGCTGCTTCCATAAGCATCAGTGTGAAGATCGACAAGAACACAGAACAGCACAGCGCATCCTCATTTGATTGGGAGGTCTGTAGGTTATAAAGACCCATTATGCAGTGACCTGAAGAAGTGCAAAGCAGCTGTTCGTATGAGATTGTCTTCTTCACAATAGTTACATGAAGTAATATTTAATTGGTGAGTGCATCCTCTTTTTTTATACATAGCCCCACTTTCTTCAACTGAAAATTGTACTAATTGGAATAAAGCTCAACATATTTTTACAATTCGGTGCTCTTGAAACAATCTTTGTGACAAACTGGATTCTCCCTATGGACAACTGGTCTATTGCTCCCATTCTAAGATGCTTGTGGATCACTGGTTGTCACCCATTACTTGGAAAATTGAAGATTGAAAATTGCACTCTAGAATCTATCCATTACCAACAAAATAAGTTTTTGAGTTGAAAAGCACCAGAAAAGACACCCCATAACATGTTTTCTGTTTGATCTACCGAATGAAAACGAAATAATGAAGAATCTTTCTGGATACGAGGATCCAAGCTCATCAGACTTCTATGACAGCAATCTCTTTCCTCCATGTACAGAGACTGTATGTTCTCTTTTCTCCATCAAAATTCTCATCCCTACCACAACCGTCTGCCTGGTTATAATGGTTGCTGGAATCATTGGGAATACCATTACAATTCTTATAATCAAAAAATACAAAGAAATGAAGACCACCACAAATTTCTACTTGTCCAGCATGGCTGTGTCAGATATGATCATTTTATTGTGTTTGCCCTTTGACTTGTACCGTCTTTGGAGGTCTAAGCCTTGGATCTTTGGCATTTTTCTTTGTAAATCTTTGAGCTTGATTAGTGAAGCTTGTACCTATTCCACTATTCTTCATATCACAGCTCTGAGCATTGAAAGATATTTAGCCATCTGCTTTCCTCTGAAAGCCAAAGTCTTTATTACCAAGAGGAGGGTAAAGATTGTGATTGTATTTTTGTGGGTTGTAGCCCTACTGTCTGCTTCTCCTCTTTATAACATGTTTGATTATGTAGAAGTTATTAATGACACTGGACCCTTCAACACCAGCTGGCAGTGCCGATACACAGAGAATGCTTTTGAGTCTGGTCACCTTAAGATCATGATGTGGGTGACCACGGTGTATTTTTTCTTCCCCATGTTCTGTCTGACTGTTCTCTATGGCTTTATTGGAAACACACTTTGGAAAAGCAGAAATTCCATTAGAGGTCCTAATGCTGCAAATCGGGAAAGAAGTCATCGACAAACAGTCAAGATTCTAGGTAAGTGTCCAACCAACTCCTCTTCTACACATTAGCACATTTCAGTGACACTAACAAAACTTTATAGATTACCTAGTTCAGTGGTGCCCAACTCATGGCATAAGCACATGCAGCCCTTTCATACTTGCTGTGTTGCTCTTGACCTCCAGTAATCAGTAGTAGGAATTGGGTCCTTCATTTGTAGAAGAACCATAGTGACAGTGATCTCTAGCTATAAGTACTTGGTGGTGCCGCTCTAGGCTGAGGTGTAGAACCCCATTGGCACTAAGGATTATAGTAATGCCAGCATAAGAAAAACTCATCCAGTGAGCAATAAACATTTTAACTTGAAACGGCTGCTTATGGATGTATACAAGTGAAAACCTCAGTCAATGCTGCTCCTCGGGCCACCCTGAAATGCCCCCACCCACCGACGCTTAATAATTGGGAACCGATATGGCGAGTGGTGGTTTAAAACTAAAGTGATCTCTAGCTGTCTCATATAACATGTCTCCAGTCTCTGACTGCCTGCTGCTAAAGTCTCCTACCACTCTCCACAACTACCAGGTCATGCAAGGTCAGCAAATATTATCTTTATGGAATGCAAAGGTGATCAATTTCACTCGCAAGTACGGGAAGAGTGGAACTCTATGGCTCCACTCTACCCTTTAAATCCACCAGTATTTCTCAAAAAGCACAATATTGGCATTGGGGAACTGACCATTTATGGTAGTCCAGCTCTTCTCCAATTATTTAACTGTATTAAAAATTCACACCAAAACTCTCCCGCCACTATTTCTGTTCTTACCTGCTTTATAGATAGTGAGAGGGGGAGATTTACTAAAACTCATGCACACAGAATCTGGTGTACCTGTGCAGAGTAACCAATCAGCTTGAATATTTTAGGCTCCTTTCACACGAGTGGAGCCCGTTTTGCTCAGCGGGGAGCCATCCATTGATCCCCGATGAGCCGGCGGATGACAGGACAGTCTCTACACTCCGTGCTGAGACTGACCTGTCAGAGCTCCGCTCTCCTCTATGGAGGATCAGATGAAGAAGCTGAAGTTAGAAGCTGATTGCTTACTATGCACAGCTGCACCAGACTCTGTGTACAGCAGTTTTGGTAAATCTCCCCCAGATATACAAGAAAACACTTGCATTATGTATACAACACTTGACCTCTTTGAAGTAATCCCCATAAAAAGCAAGTCTAATATAAAGTGCATATAACCATGCAAACCCAAAATCCCCCTATTATTCCAATAGATAGGTAACTATATGTGTAAAAAAAACAGGGAAAGTACCAAAATGATTTTCCACATACAAGTCTGATACAATTAATATATATCCAGGTCTTCAAATTGTGCCAAAGTGTCAAACAACAAATCCATAAATTCATGAATCTTCAGCGCAGCGTTCGATCTGTTCTGATAAATCTTCCACCTCCAAACACTTCCATCACCGTGTGTTCTCCTCCACCTATGGGGGCTGCAGTGTACACAGGTAGCACAGAATAGGATATTTTGCTTTTACCGAATTGCAAAGAACCTACAAATGTCCCCACAGCTGAAATAATGTTTGTAATTATTCATGCAAGTAACCCTTAGGCCTCATGCACACTACAGACGTTTTTTTTTTTCTTCTGCCTCTAAACACCCCTCCATGTTAGCTTATGTGTCCTTAATCATTTACTGGCAGGAGCATTTAGAGCAGGGGTCTCCAAACGTCCTAAACAAAGGGCCACTTTACTGTCCTTCGGACTTTAGAGGAGCTGGACTGTGGTCAGTGGGAGTCGAAAATGCCCTGGCATCAATAGGAGTAAACAATGCCCCATCATTGGTATTAGTGGGAGGAATATTGCCCCTTTGTTTGTATTAGGGGAAGAAATAGTGCCCCATCATTAGTGTCAGTGGGAGGAATAGTGCCCCATCATTGGTATCGGTGGGAGGAATATCGCCCCATCATTGGAATCAGTGGGAGGAATAGTGCCCATCATTGGTGTCAGTGGGAGGAATAGTGCCCCATCATTGGTATCAGTGGAATTAATAGTGCTTCATCATTGGTGTCAGTGGGAGGAATAGTGCCCCATCATTGATATCAGTGGGAGGAATAGTGCCCCATCATTGGTGTCAGTGGAATTAATAGTGCTTCATCATTGGTGTCAGTGGGAGGAAAAGTGCCCCATCATTGGTGTCAGTGGAATTAATAGTGCTTCATCATTGGTGTCAGTGGGAGGAATAGTGCCCCATCATTGGTGTCAGTGGGAGGAATAGTGCCCCATCATTGGTATCAGTGGAAGGAATAGTGCTTCATCATTGGTGTCAGTGGGAGGAATAGTGCCTCATCATTGGTGTCAGTGGGGGGAATAGTGCCCCATCATTGGTATCAGTGGCAGGAATAGTGCCCCATCATTGGTATCAGTGGGAGGAATAGTGCTTCATCATTGGTGTCAGTGGGAGAAATAGTGCCCCATCATTGGTGTCAGTGGGGGGGGAATAGTGCCCCATCATTGGTGTCAATGGGGGGGGAATAGCGCCCCATCATTGGTGTCAGTGGGGGAATAGTGCCCCATCATTGGTGTCAGTGGGGGGAATAGTGCCCCATCATTGGTGTCAGTGGGGGGAATAGTGCCCTATTGTTGGTATCAGTGACAGGAATTGTACCCCATTATTAGCGTCAGTAGAAGGAATAGTGAATTGTATCAGTGGGAGGAAAAGTGCCTCAAGGGCCTGATAAAGACAAGCAAGGGGCCACAGTTTGGAGACCACTGATTTAGAGGAAGAAAAAAATCCATAATCTGCATTCAGAGAGGAGCGTTTGGACAAAATCCACGTAAATGCACCCATTTATGCACTTTAATGCATTCTAATGGTCAGATAAAAAAATGAATAATGGGCTAAAGAATGAATTGATGCCAAACGTGCAAACACTCATAAACGCACACAACCACACAAAACCTTATGAAAAACACAGCTTTTACCGCATTTTTATAAGCTGCTTTTCTCAAAGGCATCCAAAGGAGCACAGCATGCATGAAGCCTAAAACTGTGGGGAGATTTACTAAAACAGGAGCGCTCAGACTCTGGTTCAGCTGTGCATGGTAGCCAATCAGCTTCTAACTTCAGTTGTTCAATTAAGCTTTGACAAAAAAAACTGGAAGCTGATTGGTTTCTATGCAGAGCTTCACCAGATTTTATACTCTCCAGTTTTAGTAAATCAACACCTGTGAGTGTTAATTATCCTTGGTGCTCATTAATAGAAAATGAATGCTGTTTCTATAGTAACTAATCAGATATTAGACTTTTATGCCTTAAAGCAGTATTAAACCCAAAAGCAAACATTTACTATATTGCATCTTATCAGCTCTTAGATGTGATGGCTGCAATTGTTTTATTTTTTAGGCTTTCTCTCCTTTATTCTCACCTGATGATCTGGCCAAATCTAGAAATTGTGCAAATAAGTACCCCCCCCCCACACCCCCAGTACAATGTGACTTTAAGGGCAACTCATATATTAACCAAAAATTGTATAAAATATAAAGCTTGATTAAATACATGGATAAAATGGATCGGTGCAAAGAGCACCATTTAAAACAGAAACAGTGACTCAAAGTCAGTGCTGTTGTAACAATGTCTTCTCAATACCCCGGTGCGTTTCGGGAGAAAACCTGAATCCCTTCTTCAGGGGTATTTGTATAGAGAAAACCAAAGGATTTAAAATACTCTATAACAAAACATAACATATGTTAGACAATCCAAACAAACAAAATTGTGGGACACCCCACGTAAGTCGGACGTTTCAAACGGGCACACCACGAGATAGCAGAGATTGATTTTGTTAAAAACAATTATATTTTATTTGTACATAAAAAAACATACATATCCAACACAATATATATATACATAAAGAAACAGTGAAAAGTAAACGAAAAAAGAAGCAAAAGGCGGGGGGTCCCCGAGGTACCACGTGGTGCGGACCTCACATGGGGTCGTCTCCAGTGATACGTTGAGGAGCCCCAACCAAAGGACACTATACAAATATATAAAATACTTGATTTATTTGTATATTTATATATTTGTATAGTGTCCTTTGGTTGGGGCTCCTCAACGTATCACTGGAGACGACCCCATGTGAGGTCCGCACCACGTGGTACCTTCGTTTACTTTTCACTGTTTCTTTATGTATATATATATATTGTGTTGGATATGTATGTTTTTTTATGTACAAATAAAATATAATTGTTTTTAACAAAATCAATCTCTGCTATCTCGTGGTGTGCCCATTTGAAACGTCCGACTTACGTGGGGTGTCCCACAATTTTGTTTGTTTGGTTTGAATTTATGGATGGTGGCACAATATTCAGGAAGTCCCTTTTGTATTCGTATATATGTTAGACAATGAAACAGGTATATTTATCATACCAACAGGCTGCTCTGTTGGTACGATACTACTTACTTTGATTGACATCTGTAATATAAATACATGATATACCTGTTTCATTGTCGAACAAATGTTATGTTCTGTTATAAAGTATTTAAAATCCTGTGGTCTTCTCTATACAAATGCCCCTGAAGAAGTGATTCAAGTTTTCTCCCGAAACGCATCGGGGTATTGAGAAGACATTGTTACAACAGCACTGACTTTGAGTCACTAACCTATTGTGCTTTTTTTTGTTTCTGTTTTAAATGGTGATGTATGCACTGAACTTTTATCCATGTATTTAATAAAGCTTTATATTTTATACAATTCTTGTTTAATATAGGAGTTTCCCTTAAAGTCCCATTGTACCGGGGGTGTACTTATTTGCACAATTTCTATATTTATTTATGTAGAACCTTTATCCCAAAAGGAAAAAAACTGTTGCTGTTAGGCTCCATTTACACGGGACGCTGTTCCAACCTCCCCTGAACGTTTTATCTTGACAGCTAGAAACCGGCGTCTAAAACGTCCATTTTGCATGCCGTGTTTGCTGCTTTTTGCCGCGTTCGCGTCTAGGAGCGTTTTTGAAAAAAATAGGTTTTTTTTCGTAAATGGAAAGGCCTGTAAAGGAAACGCTCCTAGACGTGAGTTTAGGCACATTTACCAGCTGTTTGGCGTTTCAAATGCCTCTGAACTGGCGTCTGAACCCATTTTTTTGCATTACAAAAAAAGCTTCTAAACTCAACTGCCTGGAAACAACCTTAAACGACCCTGTGTACATGGACTGATAAGATATCATAGAGGGGAATTCAGGGACAGCTGAAAAAAACACCCTAAGGCTAGGTTCACACTGCTGCGAACTGTACTGCGAATAGATTGCGTTGCGATAGATTAAATTCGCAAGTCATCTTCAATAACATAGTGTTCTACCAGTGCAGTTCACACTGATGCGTTGCGAATCTAATCCGTGAAGAAAAAGGGTCCTGTGCGAGTTTGATCCGTGTGCGATGCTGTGCGTTGCGAATTCAGCTCCATAGACTACAATAGAACACGGATTGAAAACGCAATCTCCCATTCACATCACTGCGATAGCTTCCCCCTCCAACTCCAGCTACAGCTTTGCAGTAGATTCGCACCAACACATGTAGAAATCGCACTTGTGTCTGAACTGAAAAAACTTGCATCGCAATCGTATTCAATTCGCAGAAAATTAGCACCGCAGCAGTGTGAACCGAGCCTTAATGCCTCTAAATGTCCGTTTACCAGCAGCAGTGTAAATGAGGCCTAACTGCTTATAGAGTGTTAGCTGGAGTTTGGCTTCAATTTGTTGGTGTATCTAAATCAGCTAGTACATCTACACTAGGGTTGCCACATCATCCCTTTAATCCAGGACACATACTAATTACACCGGTTCTCCAACAAGACTCCGATTAAATTACGTCTACTCCGTGGTTCACTCAAATTAACGGTGGAATTAGTCGATGTCTTGGCCACATTAATCATACACAGGACCTAATTTCCCTACTACACCGT
>BLSH010450913.1:264323-299633 GCA_018402905.1 Glandirana rugosa | reverse complement strand
CCCCCCCCCTCCCAGATTAACAATGCCGCTGTCCAAAGGTGCCCCCTGTGCTTTTTCATCCAGAGTGGAATTACTGTAATACAGGAGGTATGTTACAGCCCAGATCACCAGGTGAAAACAGAGAAGAAAGCCTAAAAAAGAAAACTAATGCACCCACCGCATCTAATGATTGGTAACCTGCAATATAATACAATTTTGGTTTAGGGTTTATTACCACTTTAAGTAACACTATAATGACAATATTGATGTTTCATTCTTCTGTGCTAATTTCAATGATCCTGATTGTGGTGTCTCTTCTGCTTCCCTGTTTGCCTTGAAGCGGTGGTCGTGTTGGCTTTTGTCATCTGCTGGCTGCCTTTTCACATCGGAAGACTCATCTTTGTGCACACCACTAGCATGGAGGTGATGAGAATCTCCCAGTACTTCAATATCGTCGCCATGCCGCTCTTCTACTTGAATGCCTCCATCAATCCCATCTTGTACAATCTTATCTCCAAGAAATACAGGACTGCGGCCTACCGGCTTCTGCGACTGGCCAGGCCTGATGAGCGGGCTTACAATGCCATCAAGGATGAAACTGGAGGCCACACAGAGATCAGCACCTTTACTCACAATGAGTATATTACCCAGATCTGATGGCGATGGTAACATGTATGATTGTAAGGTGGGACGTTACTGTAGAAGGTCATTCCACTGTCTCTCGTCTATCTCTAAAATTCAGGGTAAAATAAAATGCCATGTATTGTGTTGTAAATATTTCTGGTTCCAGAAGACAATGCTTAAGTAGATGTAAACCCTAAATAAAATGGCATTTAGTTTGTTAAATTACTGTGCATCATAAGGGCAATGCCATTGTTAAAGTGGTTGTAAACCTCAGACATGAAATATGAACAAAGCATATCCTTCTATAGTGTGTACTTGGCTCAATCCAGAGCACTAAGTGTCATTTCTGTCTGCTGCCTCCTTCCTCTACTACAGTGGTTCTCAACTCCTGTCCTCAGACCAGATTTGCAGGATAACTGAAATACATCACAGGTGAGATCATTTGATGCTCAGTAATTGCAGTATTCTAGTCTGCATCTCCCAAGGTAATACTTAAAATCTGGCCTGTTTGTGGATCCTGGGGACAGGAGTTGAGAACCACTGCTCTACTATAAGCATGAGTCACTTCTGACAAGTTTTCCTGACACCAAGAGAAAAATGGTGACAGGGGAGGGCACAGCCTGTGATTGACAGCCTCAGCTTTGTTCCTGTGTGCTGTGTGGAGGGGGGTGCGCCCCTTCCCTCCAATCAGCTCTCAGTGCTCTTCTTACGGGTGTAACTGCAGCTCCCAGCCCCCTGTTTTTCGGAGCTGAGAGATCCTGTGTAAATTCTGCACTTTGATTGGGTGTAGAGGAAAGATGTCTGTAAATAAACAGGTACAATTTACATAGGAGGATTTGTTTAATCTTTGTGTATCACCTGAGGCCAGTCACTTCACTGGGTGTATGTGAGGGTTTACAACCACTTTAAATAAAATATTGTTTTAATGCTTTGTAGCATCTCTGTGCTGCTGATCTCCCATGGCCTCTTTGCAGCCACGTCCTGTCTACACGCATGTAATGGCTGTATGGCATTTTACAGATGGGTTTCCTGATGGTGACAACAGTGGGTCATGTCTGGGTAATGAGTGCTGAAATGGTCACTTGTAGTCTCCCTGAGAAGCACACATGGGAGACAGGGACAGAGCACTGCCACCCAACCACAGGACGTACCCAGACAAGGACCTGCATAGCAAAATCACAAGGTATGATTTCAAGGAAAGCCGTAGATTTCAAGACATTGAGAGTGGCTTTTTAATTTACATTGAGATTTGGGTTTACATATACTGTACTTTACATTTTCCATACAGGACAAATGTGTTTACGTAGTCATTGATAGTAGTAGTATTATTTATTAAAATATAAGTAAAGGGACTAAACAGAACTCAAACATAGCTTACAGTGGTGCAAGGTGACATTGTTTAAAGCGGCATTAAACCCCAAAAAATGTAATATATTGCAGCTCACCAATCCTTAGATGTGATGGCTGCATTTGTTTTCTTTTATGAAGCTTTTTTCCTTGGTGATCCAACCAGTAACGCACTACCTGTCTTAGGGTGTCTCCACTGTAGATGGAGGAACAATGGAGCCACAATCGCATTGTTAACCTGTGAAGATTTTTCATTTTCATTAGCCTGGCTGAGATGGCGTCATTCCCCCGCATGCACAGGAGTAGATTCATCTCTGCCGAAATTGTACACTGAGCTGTGCATGTGCAGCTCAGTGTACATTATGAACAGGCAGGTAAGAATACTTTAATGCAGAAGAGACATAGTAGGGTTGAATTACTAAAGGCAAATAGTCTGTGCACTTTGCAAGTGCAGTTGCACTCATTTTCCCCAGAGCTTAGTGGACGTGGTAAAGATCTGCTGATTTCTCAGAAGGGATAAGCTGGAGCTGGAGAGAGTCCAGAGAAGGGCAACTAAATTAATAAGGGGATTGGAGGACCTCAATTATGAGGAACGACCACAAGCACTAAATGTATTCTCCCTGGAGCAGCGACGCTTGAGAGGAGGTATGATAGCGATATACAAATATCTCAGCGTAGGAAGAAAACTATTCAGTCCCAGGGGGTGTCAGAGGACACGGGGCCACAATATGAGATTGGAGGAGAAGCGGTTTAACCTTAAAGCGGAGTTCCACCCAAAAATGGAACTTTCGGTTTAAGAGCAGGTGACCCCCTGACATGCCCCAATTGGCATGTCATTTTTTTTGGGGGGGGGGGACCGTGGACCGTGGACCCTGTTTTCACCGGGTTCCAGGTCCACTTCCTCCCCTGGCACCGAGGAGCCGGAAGGAAGTTCACCTTCCCCCCCTCCCTCTCGGCGATCTTCTGGGACATGTCACAGGTCCCAGCAGATGCATTGAGCTATTCACAAGCCGCAGCGTGACTCACACATGCGCAGTAAGCGCCCGGCTTAGAAGCCAAAGCCGGGTGCCCACACCTGTGATGCCGCCGCCACCGAGGGGAGGGGGAGACAAGCGAGCCCTCGGGCGGCCGCATCACTGGAGCAAGGGACAGGTGAGTGTGGTAGCTGCTGGCTTTAACAGGGTGGAACTCCGATTTAAGCTGTGCAGGGGGTTCTTCATTGAGGATGTGGAACTCTCTTCCAGAATCGGTGGCATTAGCGAGGAGTATTGATATTTTTACAAGACTATTGGATGTGCATCATAGTGAACACAACATACAGGGATGTGGGAAATAATTATAGACACTGACACACAAACACCTATACAGGTTGAACTGGATGGACTATTGTCTTTATTCAACCTTACTTACTATGAAACTATGTCATTTCCATTATCCAATCATGTGCAAGCAAAAATGTTGTTGTTTTTTTAATTTTCCTTGAACCTAATTGGGTATTCTTTACAAAGTGAAGCTTCAACACATTTACTAAGCTCTAGGGAAAATAAGTGCAGCTGCACTTGAAAAGTGCATGTATTATTTGCCTTTAGTAAATCAACCTCACTATGTCTGTTCTGTATTACAAACCTGCCTGTCCATGCAGCTGCTGCGTCCCAATAGATATGAATGGGACTGCCTGCACACAGATGCATGCAACACGTATGCATCCCATGCGGGTGAAGATGGCCTTTTGTGTGGTTGTACAGATCGGTATGCTTGTGTGAATGAAGTCTTGCTGGACAGCTTGGTTTGTTGAAGTTGATAAATATTAGACTTAGGCCTCATGTACACTGCTGCTGGTAAACAGACGTTTAGGAGCAGTTGGGCGTTTTTTTTTCAGCTGCCCCTGAACCCTCCTCTATATTATCTTATGAGTATATTTACACAGGGTCGCTTATCCACTTCCGGACTGTGTCGCGTACTGCTGCAAGGTGGCAGCATAAATGTCATTGGTCCCAAAAAAGTGTCAAAAATGTCCGACAGGTCCGCGCAATATCGCAGTCCCAATAAAAATTGCAGATCGCCGCCAATACCAGTAACAAAAAAAAAATAGTAAAAACGCCATAAATTAATTCTCATGGTTCGTAAAGGCGGCAACTTTTGCACAAACCAATCAATAAATGCAGATTGCGATTTTTTTTTACTTCAAATATGAGGAAGAATATATATCGGCCAAAACTAATGAATACATTTGATTTTTTATATATTTTTTTTTTTGGATATGTATGTTAGCAAAAATTAAGAAATATTGCCTTTTTTTTTTTTTAATTGTCGCTGTTTTTGTTTATAGCGGTGATCAGAAGTGACGCAGCGGGGATCAAATACCCCCAAAAGAAAGCTCTGTTTGTGGGGAAAAAAAGACGCCAATTTAGTTTGGGTACAACGTCTCACGTCTGCACAATTGTCAGTTAAAGCGACACAGTGCCAAGTTGCAAAAAGTGCTCTGGTCCTACTGTGGGAAATCCTTCTGGGGCTGAAGTGGTTATAGACGTTTTTCTAGGCAGTTTAGAAGCATTTTTTGGAAAGCAAATAAATGCTGTGGGACAGATGTTCAGAGGCATATGAAACCCCAAATGCCTGTAACAGTTTGTAAACATTGCGTCTAGGAGCTTTCTTTTACAGGCCTTTGTCATTTAACCCCTTCAGCCTCGGAAGGATTTGCCCCCTTCCTGAGCAGAGCACTTTTTGTGATTCGGCACTGCATTGTTTTAACTGACAATTGCGCGGCCGTGCGATATTGTACCCAAACAAAATTGCCATCCTTTTTTCCCACAAATAGAGCTTTCTTTTGGTGGTATTTGATCACCTCTGCTGTTTTTATTTTTTACGCTATAAACAAAGAGAGACAATTTTGAAAAAAAACAATATTTTTTACTTTTTGCTATAATACATATCCAAAAAAAATATATATTTTGGTTAAAAAAAATCGCAATAAGCATATATTGCTTGGTTTGCATGAAAGTTATAGTGTACAAAATATGAGAATTCATTTATGGCGTTTTTCTTTTTTTTTTACTAGTAATGGCGGCTATCTGCGGGACTGCGATATTGCGGCGGATAGATCAGACACTTTTGACACTTTTTTGGGACCACTGACATTTATTAAGCAATCAGAGCTAAAAATAGTCACTGATTACTGTATAAATGTCACTGGCAGGGAAGGGGTTAACACTAAGGGCGATCAAAGGGTTAAATGTGTTCCTTGTAAATGTTTTCTAACTGTGTGGGGGGCTGGGCTGACTGGGGGAGGAGAGAGATCGCTGCTCCCATATACTAGGAACATACGATCACTCTCCTCTCCCCTGTCAGAACGGGGATTCGCTTGTTTAGATTCACGGATCCCCATCCTGTCTCTGTGGGGGAGCGATCGAGGGTGGCCGGCGGACAAATCCGCCCCACCTGCTGATTGGCTCCCCCACTAGCGTGTGAGTGCGCCTCCAGCGGCGCGCGTGTGCCCACAATACTCACTCCTGCGCCCGCCGTCAAGTGACGGCTATTCGCGCAGGAGAGCCATGTTGGCACCATCAATCCATGGCGAGCAGTCGGCCACTGGTTAAAAAGAAAATGCTTCTAGACGCAAACACGGCTAACGTAAACTCGGTCAAACGGACCATTTTAAACGTCGGTTTTTAGCTGCCAAGCTAAATCGTTCAGGAGGGGTTAAACAACGTCCCGTGTACATTAAGCCTTACTGGCAAGATCACCAGGTGAAGATAGCCTTAAAAAAAAAAAAGAAAACAAATGCAACCACCGCATTTAAGAATTGGTAGGCTGCAATATATTACATATTTGCTTTTGAGTTTAGAGGCGCTTTAAGTCTTCGCAGATAAGAGATAAAACCAACACTACTAAGGTCTCATGCACACAGGACGTTTTTTGACTGTTTTTCAGCAGCTGTTTTCAGCTGCAGACGTTTTTTTCTACAGTCAATAAACCCTCCATCATGTTATCCTATGTGTTCATGCACACACAGACTGTTATCAGCTGTTTTTAGCAGTGACGTTTTTGAGCTGTAAAAATAACCCAAGACCAGAGGGTTCAGAGAGACGTTTTTCAGCTGTAAAAACGTTCAAACACTCAAAAACGCCCCAAAATTATCAAAAACGCACAAGAATGCTCAAAAACATTGATCCCCAACGTTTTGGACCAATTGGGAAAAAAACAAAAACTGCTGGCCTTTTAAAAACACAAAAAACATGCAAAAACTGCGGTAATATAAAGCTGGTAAAAGCTGAAAAAAATCACAGATAAGCTACTGACGTTTTTTGGACGTTTTTTAAAGTCCTGTGTGCATGAAGCCTAAATGTGTAACTCACTACATGCACAACAAAGCCTAATAACTGAGTTTACGTGCCATTGTCTTGTCTGATTAGCTTATTCCCACATCTCCTTGCTGCACTTTTTTCCACTGACATTGGTGGATAGAATGTGGACTCCAAGGGCTAGCAGCTTAGGAAAAAAATAGAAAAATAAAATGTGAGGAATTTTATATTGCTACTTAAATTCCAACTGGTTTATGTAATAAAAGCAAGCATGTGGTTAGTTAAATCCTAAGGGCCGATTCACACCACATGCAGTCCAGTGCGTATTTTTTCTGCATCAGAAACACGTGAATAGTAGGCTATATGGTTTCCAATGGCATAGTTCACACCAGTGCATTCCAGTTCCAGAAAAAAAAAGAACAACTTTAATTTTTTCTTAGATTGTAAGCTCACAGGAGCAGGGCCCTCTAAGCCTCAATTCACATCAATGCATTTTGCTTTTCAGGGTTTCTTCGCTGTTTTTTGCTGTACTTTTCACGTTTTTACAGCATTTTTGCAGCGTTTTTACCGCGTTTTTGCAGCGTTTTGCAATTTAAGTTTTTTTTTAAATAATATTATATATATTTTTTTTGCAAAATCTTGTTGCTAGGCAGATTTAAACCGCAAAATATAAAACGCTGCAAAAACGCGGTAAAAAAGCAGCACTTGCGTTTTTCATGCTTGCCCATTGAAGTCTATTACATGCAAAACGCTGCTTTTTGCATGAAAAAAAGTCCCCAACCCTTTCCAAAAACGCAGAGGCACAAAAAAGCATTGATGTGAACATGTTCCATAGGAACCCATATTAAAAGAATTCCCTGCATTTCTGCAAACTGCAAAATGCATCAAAAAATGCACTAGTGTAAATGGAGCCTTACCCTCTTGTTTTAAATTGTACTGTTGGTGTAATGTCTCTCTTTATATTGTAAAGCAATGCGCAAACTGTTGGCGCTATATAAATCCTGTGTAATAATAATAATAATAATTTTTTCCTGCACTGAACTGTACTGGAACGCGATAAAAAGCATTAAAAAACGCACTGGAATGCACCAAAAATGTACCAGAATGCGCATTTCACCAATAAACCACTTAAGGACTGGAAGTATTTACCCCTTTAATGACCAGGCTATTTCCTATGATACCACACTGCGTCGCTTTAACTGACAATTACGCGGTCGTGCGACGTTGTACCCAAACAAAATTTAAGTCCTTTTTTCCCCACAAATAGAGATTTCTTTTGGTTGCATTTAATCACCTCTGCGTTTTTTTATTTTTTGCCCTATAAATAAAAAAAGCGACAATTTTGAAAAAAAATATGCAATATTTTTAAGTTTTTCCTATAATAAATATAAAAAAAAACAAATTTCTTCCTCACTTATATATCTATATTCTTCTACATATTTTTGTTTTAAAAAAATTCCCAATAAGCGCATATTGATTGGTTTGCGCAACAGTTATAGCGTCTACAAAATAGGGAATATGGCATTTTTATTACATTTTTTTTTTTTTACCAATAATGTTCGTGATCAGCGATATTTAGTGGGACTGCGACATTGCGGCGGACAGATCGGACACTAACTGACACTTTTTGTGGGACCATTAACATTTATACAGCGATCAGTGCTATGAAAATGCACTGATTACTGTATAAATGTCACTGGCAGGGAAGGGGTTAACACTAGGGGGCGATCAAGGGGTTAAATGTGTTCCCTTGGGGGTGTTATTAACTGTGGGAGGAGTGTACTGACAGGAGGAGGAGAGAGATCGCTGTTCCTGATAGGAACAGCCGATCTCACTGTACTCCCCTGTCAGAATGGGGATCTGTTTGTTTACATTGACAGATCCTTGTTCTGGCTCTCTGTGGAGCGGTCGCGGGTGGCCGGCGGACATCGCGGCCGCCGGCCACGTGCATTGGCTCCCCCACCGTGCATGCACCCACTATATCTATTGCAGGAAGTGAGGTACACCTATGGCGATTCACGCAATAGTGCCAACCTGCTGCAGTATAACTGTGACAGCTGGTCTTAAAGTGGTGAAGGAAAAAAGAGAGGGGAAAAAATGCAGTGGAAAGCATCAAAAATGCATCAAAATGGCACATGCATCTGGACTGCGTTTCTATGGTGTGAACCGGCCCTTAGGCTTTTCCCATTATGAGGGTTAGTTTCAGGAGTTGGGCACAGTCACATCTCAGTGTGGAACTGTGGGCTTTCTGGGCTGATATATCTGGTGCCTGTTCACACCATCTAATTGTGGTTACACACATGTTACCACAACCACAACCCACATTAGTGCATATTAACCGGTTCCCCACCGCGCGCCGTGTTTTTACGGCGGCAGTGGGGGAGCGCTGCGCGAATCGCCGTAAATAAGCGGCGATTCACATTTTGGCCACCAGGGGGCGCGCGCGCACCCGCCGCACTCCTGGGGAGTGTGCCCGCGGCTCGGGCGGACCCGATGTCCGCCGGCGAGCCGCGATGGGCGGCTACAGGGCAAAGAACGGGGAACCGCCGATGTAAACACGGCGGTTCCCCGCCCTGTCAGTGGGGCATGAGAGATCTACTGATCCCTGTCACTGGGATCAGTTAGATCTCTCATGCCCATGTTAGCCCAACCCCCCCACAGTAAGAACACACCCAGGGAACACATTTAACCCCTAGCTCTCCCCCCCAGGTTAACCCCTTCACTGCCAATGACATTTATACAGTAATCAGTGGACATTTAAATTTCTGATCGCTGAATAAATGTCATTGGTCCCAAAAAAGTGTCAAAAATGTCCGACATGTCCGCTGAAATATCGCAGTACCGCAAAAAATCGCAGATCGCCGCCATTTTTTGTAAAAAATAAAAAAAAAATAAAAACCCCAGAAATGAATTCTCATCATCTGTAAACGCGGCCACTTTGCGCAAACCAATCAGTAAACGCCGATTGTGATTTTTTTTATCGCAAATATGAGGAAGAATATAAATCGGCCAAAAACGGTGAAAAAAAAAATTTTTTTATATTTTTTTTTTGGATTTGAATTTTAGCAAAAAGTAAGAAATTTGGGTTTTTTTGCAAAATGGTCGCTCTTCTTTTGTTTATAGCGGCGATAAGAAATGACGCAGAGGCGATCAAATACCACCAAAAGAAAGCTCTATTTGTGGGAAAAAAAGGACGCAAATTTCGTTTGGGTACAACGTCGCATGACCGCGCAATTGTCCGTTAAAGCGACGCAGTGCCGAATCGCAAAAAGTGCTCTGGTCCTAAAGCTGCAAAACCTTCCGGGGCTGAAGTGGTTAAGTGTATTGGCGTGAATCAATATGAATGATTAATATCATTATGAATGCCCCTCCAACACCCCTTTTCACAGTCAAAATGTAGTTATCCTTTCAGAGGTAAAATGAGCGTAACTGTTAAACATTCATTTAATTAATAGATAAAACAGAAGAAAATTGCAGGGGAGAGCTGTTAAATTAATTCAGCTGTAAAAGAGGTTATAGCCCACATTTCTGGCAGCCCCCTCACTTAAACAAATAAGAACTGTAAATGGTGATAACAAAATGCTGCAATAATTTTCCTATTTAAAATACAAAAATAGTTTAATTAGAAACATAAAGAGTACTAAAAAAAAATCACATCCAAAACTCACACCACAAAAAACAAGGTTCATTTTTAGTTGTGTTTAATTGTGTTGGATGTGATTTTTTTTGGCATACTTTTTATATCTAAATAAACAATTTTTATATTTTAAAGAGGCAAATTATTGTGGCGCCTTGTGATAATCATTTCCGGTCTTTATTTGTGTAATTGTTAATTTAAGATGAAGGGCTCGTTTTATTGTTAGATTTAGGTTACACACTCAGGGCATTGTTACACTCTTGATGGTACCAAATTCTAATGCCAAGAACAGCACTGACAACTGATATACCATTATGAATGTTCATATTATTATAATAAAGAATTTTTAAAGCACCAACATTTTCACAGTGCTGTACAAAATAAAAGGAGACAGTAGAGTTAAAATACAATTCAAGATAAGAGGGTTAGGAGAGCTCTGCTCCTAAGAGCTTACAATCTAAAAGATATGTGGTAGTAGTTCTGAGTATTCCCCTAGGACAGAACTCAGCAAGTGGAATAGAGTATTAGAAACTATTGTAAAATGCACATCAGTCTTAGAACGCCAAATGTTGACAATATGGGGTGGTGACCTATGCCCTGTACACACTGTCCAAGAATCGTACTAAAAATACCACTTTCGAAGCAATCATACGATAATCTGGTCATTTTATACACAGCTTTCGATAGCCGATCATGACAGTTCATCCAATATTATCCGATCGGGCAAGCACGAAAGTTTTTCACATACGATACCAGATCGTATGATTTTCGTTTAGTCAGTACAGTTAGTCGTCCGAAAATACAATACAAATACATTACAACACATCACACTTCCCAATTTTTATTCTGTCATACGAGAATTTTCATACCTTTAGTAACCTATTCAATTTTTACTTGTGACTAGCAAGCAAATAAAAGTCAGATGATCTGTCGTCTGATTTTTGGATCGTGTGTACGTGGCATAGGGGGCATGATTATAAAGCAGTGAATTTAAATTTTAACAAACATTCACTGCAGATGAATCTTCCTGGTGCATGTGTTTTAAACAAAAGGAATTGATTCACCTGCAGTGAAGGTTTAGTACAAGTTCCATTCACTACTTTATAAATATGGCATCCTGAGTCTTCTTTGGTCTTTCAGGTATTTTTTAGAGTTGAAAATGTTTTTATTGATAGCAACATTCACAATACAATAATAGAGCAGTAATTGACAACAGATATCCGTGAGTCTACTTAGTGGCTATTGCCTATAGTAGGACTCGTGGCAATAGATAACACAATACTTTGAGTAAAAAAAAAAATCTCATTATATCAGAAAAACCACTGTGAAGTATAAGAACATTGCTCCATGTTACATTTAACGTTAAAGAGGGCTAAAAGACAGCAAGAAGAGGCGGAAAGATGTGGAGAAGGGAATAAAGGGATGGACAGATTAAGGAAGGTAGGAGAAGATAGAGAATGGAGAGAGGAAGGGAAGGGTCTGCTGGATGGTCTCAATCGCGCAGGATTGCCCATCTGACCTATACCATTCTATATGCCCAACACTAGGGCTAATGTAAGGAAGGACCTTGCTGGGGCCCTAGTAAACTGGTGAGAGTATCAGAGATGGAGAAGTGAAGCCAGATGGACCATAAAACCTTATATTTGTCTAATGTATCATTGTCCATCGCCAGCCTCTCCTCTATTCTCATAATATCGTTCATTGTGGAGACCCACTGAGTTAGAGGTGGAGTAATAGTAGTTTTACAGTATAATGGGATGAGCTGTCGAGAATTTGACAAAAGGAAACAAAGGAGGCATCTCTTCTGAGATACCAAGGAACCAGGGAGGATAGAGAGCAGAGCAATCTTAGGTGTAGGAGTTAAAGAATCATCATATAGATAATTATATACCTGAAATACTTGGTTCCAGAAGGGACGTATTCTCTCGCACTCCCACCAGACATGTAGATATGTTCTGTGAGCTGAGCATTCAACTGTGGTATCCGGAAAAATTCTGAAAGCAAAGGAAAAATTTTGGTAGGTAATGGGTCTGGTTAATGAAAAGTGTAACAATTGGAAACCACCTAATTAAAAAATTAAACATCTTTTTGTTGATGAATTTTTAATTTTCTGATTGGTTACTTTGGGCAGCAGCTCTTCTTTTGTTTGCAGTTTTTTTAAACTAATGTATCTGTGGTGTTAATATGTTTATGTAATTATCATTTGTGTGTAATATCTGGCAGTATTTAATAGATTAATGTTTATTTGTGTATGTGTGTATTGTACCAACTGTGAGGGCTAAAATGATGTTGTGTGGCAATGTAATATAGTGGTTTTGTCTTGAAATGTTGAACTAACTTGGTGACATTAGACAAATGAGACCTATCGAATGTGTAATGTTTAGTACTATATGTATTAGTCTGGTAATATATAACTTGTTCGGTTTGTCAGTGGTAATCATTCTATTCAAGGTCTATGTTGGTAATTAGTAATGGTAATAAAGGACCTTGTTCGCATAAAGCATCATTGTATGGCTTGAATATATTTGAGTCATATTTACAGATATGTTTCTGTGCACCAAATCCCTAAGATGTTCATGCCATGGCACAATACTAGGAGGTGACTGTTATTTACACATCTAAATGCTGGGGTTTGAAAGCAGAAGGAGCTTCTTTAGTGTTGCGCATCGTCAATGTATTGTAGCTATGCATGCTTACTGAATTGTCATCCAGATCAGGGATTCTTAACTGGGGGTATTGATACCCTTGGGGGTTTGAGAACCAAATGATGGATGTATGGGAATGAATATATGAATAAATAAAAAAATTGAAAGAGGATTCTCTGGAATATTAATCCAAAAATGGAGAAACCAATATGATGTGTCAGATGCGAGAGACATGTGAAAAACATTGTCGGTGACCATACTTACATTCTATGCTTTGATTGCAAAAAAAAAAAAAAAAAAACATCGGCAAAAAACTTGGAAGTTGTAGCTAGTTTGTTTTATATTTCGATTTGGGCAATCCAATGGGGGTCTGTGATTGTAAAAAGATGTAGATCCGCTGATCTAGATAGTTACTATCCATATCTTCATTTACATGACAGGTGTCAAAACAGTTACACGCTAATTCGCAAGAATATATCTGCAACTTCAATTTTTACATTTACAACAAATAGGTTAAACTTTCCACTATATGTTTTTTTTCCATAACTATAGCTAACACTTCATATTTTGTCCCATTAGGGAAGTATGTATTTTATCTGCTGGATCCACATTTTCACTGATCATACATAAAGAAAAAAATATTATTTTTTTTAAAGCTGAAAATTATTTTTATTTTTTTTACACCACAAGGGTACTCTGGTGTCTTTTGCTGTAACCTTAAAATGCACATATGCTTTGTTCTTGCTGGGCAAAGAAACAGGTTCACTAAAAGTGTAACTTTACCCATAACAACTTGATTTAAAAAAAAATATTCTTAGTTTATTATGCAATATAATCTGGATTCCCAAGTTCTCTCAACTAGAGACTTATGGATTTTAGTTATTATGAAGAATCGAATCCGGAACTCGCATACCATTTTTTATTTTTGTTTTGTTTGTTTTGTGGCTTCTGATTTCTGTTTGCTCCACATGCAATGTAACCATCTCATTATTGGACCAATCTGTTGGTTTGAATCTTAATAAAATCCTTTGTAAAATAAAAAAATAATGTTCTTTAGCAAGGAAAATACATTCCATATTAATAATTATACTACCAAAATGAGTATGTGCTGTAAATTGCCTCCAGCATTGCTCCTGTTTCTTCCTGCTGGAGGCTGCCATATCGCTGAAGCTCAGAGCCCCTGAACAGCACATACTTCCTGTTACACCATCTAACTGCTGAGAATGAAGCCTAGTGTAAGCTCTGAGTTGTGAGCTTACATAGAGCTGTGAACACCCCCCCCCCCCCCATTTGAGCGCACTGGACAAATCTCAAGTACCTACACTGTCACATGGGAGGAAGAGTCACGTGCCCTCCCATTCCTGGAAGTACCAGCAATTTTTTCTCTTTGTTCCTGGTGACGGGGGGTGGTATTAAATGGACCTGCTAATTCACCCTGCGTGCAGATTTGTTTCACTTTGGTCTTTCATAAATCCATGCTTCCTACCACCTGTTGTACCACTTGAGTTTTTCTAACATGTTGGGAATGATATACTAAAGCCAAATAGTCTGTTCACTTCACAAGGGAAGTTGCACTTTGAACGGGAATTTTAATGAATAAGGTGAAATATTTCTTCAAAAACAATACCTAATCATGAAAATAAAAACAAAACAGCATTTTTGCTTACTCGTAATTGGGTGATGGAAGTCAGTAGAGCTTCACCTGATTTACTAAGCTCTAGGGAAAACTCCCTTGCAAAGTGAACAATCTATTTGCATTTAGTAAATCCACCCAATATTCTTGTATGTGGTCTTTTACAGTTCCTCAAATACAATTCCTCAGATATTTTACAGGCTGGGATTTATTGGGTATAGACCTGGGTACCTTTTTAACTATGATCATTACAACAGTCTATTGATCTACATAAAAGATATCTGAAATGTGTTTCCAATTATGATATATAAAGCAGGGGAGATCCGAGGGTCAGGTGTCACACTCTTGCAAGTCCTTGATGAGAAAAATTGTGAGTCATTGATGTGAGCAACCTATTCTATATAAAATAATATTAGATTACGAGAATTGTCTTGCGTACATCTTTAGGCCAGGTTGCTATCTAAAGAAAAGCAGGCCCAGGATCATGACAAATGCACATTCTTTTCATTATTCATTGTATTATACAGTAAGCTCTTCACCGTGCTCAATGTAATCTCCTGTTACAACTATAATTCCATTGAATGTGAAGGAGGACATCCAGGAATGTATCCTTCACTTGTAAACTCATATGGGTTGGGCCCCCCCCCCCCCCTCAAACCTTGTTTAATTGGGACAAAGGACACGTTTTATAACTAAACATATTTTCTTCACCTGCTATGAGAATATACTGTATATACATTATACGTATTCTCATAACAGGTGTATATATATATATATATATATATACTGCATTTCGTGCATCTCATGGCATATGTAGATCCCTGTCTGCTGCCTTTGCAGCTTTAGGCAGAGTGGTTGAACAGGCAGTAAAAATGCAGGTCAACCATGTGTTTTTGCCACCATCCAAACAAAAGTGTAAATAAGACTTCAGAGAATATTAGTTTGAACTGAGAAATAACGATCAGGTAATATAGTTGAAGTGACAGTGTCACATAATGAAATATTTCCAACCAAACACATACCTGTAAAGAAAAGCCTGAATACTTCCTGCCACCCACACTGTGACCACTGCTCTGCCAGTTCTAGCCATCAGACCTGCGCTAAGATATGTATTTGCCAAGAAAGGTAACTCTTATTATTTAACAGTGTTACTTTACCTATGTTACAGGATCATTATCATTAAGCTTGACATGCACAGCAACCACTAGACTCTATTGGTTTGATTTACTAAAGGCAAATATACTGTGTACTTGGCAAGTGTAGTTGCACTAATTGTCTCCAGCATCTAGTAAATGTGGTAAAGCTCTGCTGATTTCCATCATCCAATCAGGTGCAAGCAAAAATGTTGATTTTTTAAATTCTATTTTTTTGCATCTGATTGGGTATTCTTCATAAACTGAAGTTTCACCACATTTCTGGAGAAAATGACTGCACCTGCACTTCCAAGGTGCACGGTCTATTCACCTTTAGTAAATCAACCCCTCTGATCCTCCAATTGTTAATTGTTTGGATTTTACTTGATTACAGAGAATTTTGTGACAACTGTCTCTAAGCCCTACCTACTGTGCCATTTACAAATGAAGAAATTGGATGGCTGCACTCCCACGCAGTGCAATTCGGCTTTATTGAATTATACAGATATCCATAAAAACATCTAAGTACAAACAGGCGGGGGGTGACAAGGTTTATGCGTTTCACACGGAATCCATGCATTATCAAGGTGCTGTGAAACGCGTCAACCTTGTCACCCCCCTGCCTGTCTGTGCTTAGTTGTTTTTATGGATATCTGTAGAATTCAATAAAGCCGAACTGCATCGTGTGGGAGTGCAGCCATCCGATTTCTTCATTTGTATCTATTTCTGCAAGCAGTGGCAGGGCGTGCACCCCACCATCTGCAACACATGATGTGAATCATGGCCATAGTAACTGTGACCAGCGGAACTGTGCTACTTTGCCATTTAGTTCAGTCACTGGATTTACCTAGAAGTTTATTGTGGTGTTCAGTCAGGATAAAGATAAAAGGAGAAGGTAAACCCAATGATAAACGTTGTGTTAACATTCTACCCCTTTTTACCCTTTGCCTTTGACCTTGATGGTAAAAAAAATCCTGACTTCATAACTGAAAGTTGAAATCCTCTTTATTCCCTTTTTTGTTATAAAACGCATGCATCTTAGGGTGTTTTCAGGTGTGCAACTATACTGTATATGTGTATACACGTAGGTCAAAATGTGTTGTATTTTCACAATGTTTGTAGGTGCTTTCATGCACTTTAATGTAATGCATTTAACTGCACTAAAAGTAATGTTATGAACTGTAATTTTATAATAATGTATATAATAATAATATAATAAAACTAATAATAATAAAAAAATCCAGATGTGGTCAAGACCTTGAAATGAAATGAAAATGGCTAAAGTTGTATTGGCTCTGTGTTGTTTTTCTGTATAATGCTTGCTCTGAATTTCAGACTGATGACTTCTCCTGCCTTGTTTACAGAATACAGGGAGCCAGAGCCATACTGAGGTAGTAGAAAGTGAAAAATTAGTTTCTTAAAAGAGTTTACATAAGGCAATTTTTTAAAAGGACAGTTTACATTGTATGACATGAAACAGAAAATCATTTGTGTGATGAATTCATGTTTCTTGTCTCTGATAACGTAGCTTAGCGGAGCATTAGCTGCAGGTATGTGTGTTCTTCTTTTTTTGTATAATTCTTTGCTTTTCCAGAATATATCATTCATTTGCAAAATAGTGCTGTAGTTTATCACAATATTGAGTTCCTGGAGGTACGTGTATTTTTTATTCACAGTATTTACTAGAATACCGAGCTCAATCATTGTGCACACAGATAGGATGCTATGCCATGGCTCTCTGCCAGGTACCATTAGTGAAAGCTGCAGCTCATTCAGACCCTGGTTATTGCAACCATGTTCATACGGGGCCTACATAATATATGAAAGCCATTGAGACGGATGTTGGCATAAACCCAAAAAACAACATTTTAGTATATTGAAGCCCACCAGTCCCTAGATATGGTGGTTGCATTCGTTTTCCTTTTTTTCAAGCTATTTTTCCTTTATTTTCACCTGGTAATTCTGTGAACACCACACTCCCTGCCCTATCATGTCTGTGCTTTTTTCCAATGTATCTATGAGGCTGCCATGGTTGTCACTAGGAATGAGCTTGGGTTCGGCTCCAAGTTTGGTTCGAACCCAGAAGTAAGCTGTCAGTGCCAGGACAATAAGCTGCACCCATGACAATGAAATCAGGAGCATCCCCACCCCTTTATGTAAATGCAGCAGCATAGCAGGACTGCTTGTGACATCAATAATTTAATATAGGGCTTATGGTCATGTAGGGATCTGCTGCCCTCTACTGTCTGAATTTGTAAATGCCTGTAAAATCTATGTATGTATGCACTTCCTACCCCTGGTTGCTGGCTTTGAAACCCCAGAAGCAGGAAGTGGAGTGGGGAGAGAAAGTCTCATCCACATGCCCTGTCCATGCTGATAAAACACAAGCAAGAAGGGAATATTATGCAAGTATTCCTTTGATGTAATAGTTTAACTGCAACTTCTGAAGCTATATCTAAATCCTTGTGACAGACAGAGTATATCTGCCTTGTCTTTGTTAATATTCCACATGCACAGTGCCAGATAGCTAGGTCTGTGCTACTGTTTGTGTATTGTGGTCACTTTCCGGGATATAAGTAGGTGAACCTGTTTATATGCAGCTCCTGTTATTTTAGTTAATATTGTCCCTTCTGGTCTCGGATGCTAAAGATAGCTTTAGTTCAGGGCTCCATAACCAGCATAGGCTAGAGACAGTTTAGGTTTCCAGTAGCCACATTGAGATCATAGGCTGAGAGGTCCATTCGCATGTCAGATTTGAAACTGTTAGGGAGGGACTAAAAATGCAGAATAGAATGGTTGACTCTGAGTTCCAGTGCCACACCACAGTTCCTGCCATGAAAAGCTCCATTACAGGCTGGTTGGACAACAGTAGGAGGATCGCCCCGTGACCGCAGATCTTGTCTTCAGGTCTCCAACATAAAGACAGATGCCGCATCATCCATCATTGGGTGCCCCTGCAACTGGACTTTGTTGCAATATTCAACTGGAGGTATCTCTGTTAATAATTATATATAACCAGGTATATGTGCGCAATTCCACCAGGACTACTATTGGGCCCTTTGCTGGTAATACCTAAAAAGGGAAAACAAATGCAGCCACCACATCTCTGAACTGGTGTGCTCCAATATATAAAATGTTTGTTTTCAGGTTTAGATATGCTTTAAATGAGAACTTCAGTGAGAATTCAGTAAGCATACATAGTAACAGGTGATATTCACTTAGAATTTGTTTTATTGTAAGCTTTAGAAGTCCTATATTGAAAAACTCTATTGCCTCCAGATCCCTTCTTCTGTACTGATCACCTATGACATCTCTGTGGGTTTACTGGTTTTCAGATTACACAGGTTATGTACTGTATGTCCATGCCGTCTATATAAATCCCCACAAATAGTAGGGAAAATAATACAGTGAATGTCCTGACATACCATACACTTTTACAAATGAAAATAGAAAGAAAATTATAGTCCAAACAAATAAAAACCTTTTGTGATTTACTGTGCTAGAATTTTCTGTAATAGTGATAGTGATCACCCTCTATCTCAGATAATCACACACGATCTACCCAGCAGTGATATGTGAGTCCGCTAACCTCCGTAATAGACCACAAAGCTTCCTAAGAGGTCAAAACAGCTTTTTCCATATATGGATACATCATTCTGATTTGTCTTCCCCGTTGCTCCTCCCACAAACATCCTCCACAAATCACAACAGTGGCAATGTCATAAAATAGAAAGAAGACTAATAGTGCTCACCGTATGATATGTCAATAAAAAGGATAAAGTCACACTCACATAAAAAGTTAAAACTTGCATATCACATGATGTTACGCTCACTATAGGGCTTCCTCATTTGGATACCTACTGGCCGAATTCTTAAATGTTTTATATAAGGGGGAGATTTAGAAACACTTGTGATCAAAAAGATGAATCTGGAATGTCTCCATGTGAAAAGTGCAATTTGACTCATGGGGAGAGAATACTTATAAATGTGGCATGTGAAGAGATGAGGAAAAGAAATGTTAAGCTGTGTATACATGTTCATTTTTTTTTCAACCCAAAAACGAAAAAATAAACTGCCAGATCCCCGCATCAACACAACGATGTGTGATTCGGGGATCTTTCCTGTTGAGTTATTGTATTCTGGCAGCGAGGGCTCCTTGTCAGAATACACTGATCAGCACTGCAGCCATTGACTGTAAGTGCTGATTGAATGTTGGTTTTGCAGCAGGAACGTGCGACAGAAAGCAGGTCGTTAGACAAACTTCTGTTGAATAGACAGTACTACACACCTACCAAAAGTCATCCTTTGCTGCTGAACCAGCTCACTTTTGGTATGTGTGTACTGGACTAAACACAAATGAAATTTAGATGACACATGTGAATAGAAATCACAGAAAGATGGAGGGACACTAATAAATGTGACACATGGAGAAAATGGGGTTGATTTTCTAAAGACAAATAGGCTGTTCACTTTGCAAGGGAAGCTGCACTTTGCTAGGGAATTATCCCTAGAGCTTTGTTATTGTGGTGCAATTGCACTTTGCAAAGAATACCCAATCGTGTGCAAAGAAAATAAGACAAATATTTTCTAGCTCAGATGTTTCCAGGTGCTGATCCTAGTTGCTGGTGGGGTTGCGTCCAACATTGCACCTTCATCCATCTTTGGTGGTCCTACCTAAAGATCTGGGCATTCTGGAAGGCAATTACCCCTTTGGACAAAGGAAATAACAACTAAACCAACTCAGTGTACCCTGCTCCAGTCTCTACTCCATTATGATTCATTCATTGCTTAAGTTATATAAATTGTGACTCCCCACCTTTTAAACGCAACCAAGAGCCTTATCCCACATTATTGGAAACTGGCTGCTTGTCCTATATTAGCTGATTGGAAAAGGGAAGTAGACAAAATCATGGAAGAAGAATGTTGGGTGCATGCTGCCAAGAACCAACTTGATTGCTTCCATGACATATGGTTGGGATGGATATATTATTCCTACGGGATTCCATGTGACTGAACACATCTTTTTTTGGATTTTATATCTGCTTTAACATACTGGTAACCTAGCACATCTCAAGTCTACTGCCCTCTCATTACTACTTTACCATAGTATTTTTTTTGAATGGTATTTAGCACCCCACACTAATAACCCAACTCTTCTAAATGGTTATTTTATAGTATACCTCCCCTCCACAATTTCCTCAAATGGCCATTCTCAGGCTATTAGTCAACATACATATCCCCGTATTGGTCATTTACTGGTGTGAACTGTTCCAGTGTCCAGTATTTGGTCATTTGATTTCTCTTTTGGGCTTTTTCCTGTTCCCTATGGCTACCTGTGGTCCTGGAAGGAACAATCTCCCTTTGCAATTGTTTCCCCCAGTTATGCATCAGCATGTGTCCTAGGTACCACAGGATGTACATTGACTATTTTTACTGAAGTACTGTTACAGTACTCTTTAGACCTGTCTTTTTTTGTGCCCTTTGTATTAAAGCTATTAAAACGTGTTTTCCATTTTGGATAGAGTAAGGGAGGGTCATAGCTCCTGTCAGATTTTTTTTTTGTCATCTGTGTCCCATTTTGGAGATTTCCATTAATTTCCTGTCCCATAGCCAAACAAGAAGTGAGAGGATATCCCTTCAAATAAAGGAATTCCTTGGGGACCCCCAGGTCACCAGAACTTGTGTCTCCATTGGAAGATTTCCCCACTTTTCTGGGGACAACCCAGAATTTTTTTTTTTTTTAACCTTCATTTTCAATGATAACGATAAATAGAACAAATAGAGAAGGTGACTCTCCCTAATGGAGGGCACAGACACCAATAAAAATTGACAGTTGTTCCAATCTCTCTCAATTCTATCCAAATCTAAAAAAGATTTGCCTTTTCTTTAATGCGTTTTTTTCCATTCCTTTGTAATTTTTCTGTATTACTGTTCTGTACAGAATCATAATAAAAATTGATTACAAAAAAAAAATGTTTTTGCTTGTTCACAGTTGAATGATGGAAGTCAGAGCTTCACTGCTTTTTCACTGAGCTTTCCAGAATATTCCCTTGCAAAGTGCAACTTCCCTTGAAGAGTGAACAGTCTGCTTCCTTTGGTAAATCAACCCCAATCAGCAACGAGGGGGAACGGATTGAAAGTTAAACAAGTGGAATTCTAATGAAAGTGATGCATGGGCTGATGACGGGACCATAATTACATGGGTTTCTCTGTAGAAGAAACGACCAGTATTCCTTTAACCACTCCAGCCCTGGAATGTTTTACCCCCTTCCTGACCAGGCCATTTTTTGCGATACGGCACTGCGTTACTTTAACTGACAATTGCGCGGTCATGCGACACTGTGCCTAAATAAAATTTGTCGTTTTTCCCACAAATAGAGCTTTCATTTGGTGTTATTTGATCACCTATGCGCAGGCTCGGCCCATCCATTGTGTTGCAGGAGCGCCGTCTCTCCTATCCCTTCCACCACCTCCCCTATCCATGCAGAGGTGGGCTCCACAGGTTGCCATTGGATTCCTCCTCCACTCCTCCATGATGACATCACGGAGCTGGTGGATGTTAGAGAGCTTGCGTTCCTCCACAGATGCTCAATAGGGTTTAGGTCTGGAGAAATGCTTGGCCAGTCCATCACCTTTACCCTCAGCTTCTTTAGCAAGGCAGTGGTCATCTTGGAGGTGTGTTTGGGGTCATTATCATGGAATACTGCCCTGAAGCCCAGTCTCTGAAGGGAGGGGATCATGCTCTGCTGCAGTATGTCAAAGTAAATGATGGCATTCATGGTTCCCTCAATGAACTGTAGCTCCTCCGCTGCACACTACCTGCCTAGATGGGGTAAGTGCAGTGGTAAAACAGTGGGGGAGAGGTGCCGCTCGGGGGGGTTGTTTGCTGCCCCCCCCAAAAAAAAACACCAGCCGCCACTGCCTCTGCGGTTTTTATTTTTTGTGCTATAAACAAAAAAAGTGTCAATTTTGCGAAAACTGAATGATATTTACTTTCTGCTATAAAACACATCCAATAAAAAAAAAAAAAAATGTAAAAAGTCAAATTTCTTCAACAATGTAGGCCAATATGTATTCTGCTACATATTTTTAGTAAAACAAAATCCCAATAAGCATATATTGATTGGTTTGCATAAAAGTTATAACATCTACAAATTATGGGATAGATTTATGGACTTTTTATTTTTTTTACAGTTTCTACTAGTAAAGGTGGCGATCAGCGATTTGAAGCGGGACTGCGACAATGCGGCAGACAAATCTGACATTAAGGGGTTGATTTACTAAAGTTGGAGAGTGCAAAAACTGGTGCAGCTGTGCATGATAGCCAATCAGCTTCTAACCTCAGCTTGTTCAGTCAAGCTTTGACAATAAAACCTTGAAGCTGATTGGTTCCTGTGTGGAGCTGCACCAAATTTTGCACTTTCAAGCTTTAGAAAATCAACCCCTAAAGCCTCGTACACACGGGACGACGATCGTATACAACAGGTCGTACTAACGACCGTTGTATGCGATATCGATCGTTCGTATGCGCGATTAGAACAGCCAAACATACGACAGTCGTACAAGGGAGTTGTATGAGCAAACTAGAAAACTTGGTCGTACCAACAAGTGCTCATACGACCGTTGCATCGCGTGTACAGAGCAGTTGGTACAACAAGTTGTATTGTGCAAAACACGCATGCTCCGAAGTCATCAAGGGCCAGATGCTAATTACACGCACCTGAACATTCTTTCTGTGCTCGTACGATCGTGTAGTGCAGTCAGTATGCAAATTACGTTATGCAACATACGATTTGAGACGATCATACGTACGATCATCGTCTCGTGTGTACGAGGCATAAGTGACACTTTTTAGGGACCAATGACATCAATACAGTGATCAGTGCTAAAAAAAATGCACTGTCACGGAAGGGATTAATGTCAGGGGCGATCAAAGGGTTAAGTGTGCTCCTAGGGAGTGATTTCTAACTGTGGGGGGAATGCTGTGACTGGAGGAAAACAGAGATCCGTGTTTCTGCTTAGCAGAAACACAAGATCTCCATTTTCCTCCCTCACAGAATGGCAGTCTGCCTTGTTTACACTGCAGACAGCCGTGTTGCCTCTCCTGTGAGTGATTTGGGGTGTGCGGCAACCATCGCAGCTGCTGGACCCGCTGCTTGGCTTCCCCTGTGCCCAATCACAGCAGGAGCGGGTCGCCGGTGGCACGCACACATGCGCCCAGACCTTATGCAGGAAATCACGTACAGGTAGGTGATTTCGCGCAGCAGGGCCGCCCAGTCACAGTATATATGAGGTAGGCGGTCTGGAATTGGTTTAAGAAAATAATTAAAAGTAGCGCACCAACACCAGAGGGGGCGAAGGTGGGTGCTTGCAGAGTAAGCTGGGCACCTTTAAAGGTGAATTTCTGCATTTACTCTGCACAGCTGTGTGAACAAAACAACATATTATGGAGAGGTAGGCCCCCTTATCAAGGTTATGTATACAATTGTGAAAATCAGCATATCTGGAAGTTTTTGTAACACCATGAGCCTGATAATATCTGCGGAGTAAGCAGATTGAGTGTTGTACCTCTGATTCCCTCCCGTTAATTAAAGGCCACAACTCTTAGTAGAGAAATAGTTTGAACTCTCTGCATTCTCTGAAGTTGTTTCCCATTTATCATATTCCCCTCTGTAAACAGGAGTGTGCCTTAGACTGTAAACAGTGGATGGGTGACAGACAATTTACAAAGTACAGGGGCAGAACAGCTCTTGGCTCTTGAAAAGAGAATGGGAATAATACCTGTGAATGATATCCCTAATGGACAAAGCCTGATTTCCAGGACAACAATTTCGACCCAGTGCTAGTTAGGTCTACGGGGTTTTCCAAATAAAAACCCTTCTCCCAGATATATTATCATTGGAGGGAGGAGTGCATGTAATATTTAGGCTGCTCAGCTTCACCCACCTCCAGCAGATTTCTCTTTTTTGGGATGCCAATCAGTGACAGAAGTTAGGGTAGGTGAAAAAAATAAGCTGGAAAGGTACTTGGTATGGGTATTTGCAAATATCCATTTGTCTATTAGGGAGGCTTTCAGGGCTCGCCCATCCATTAAGGGCGCACCTATGCTGCCCCCCCTGTCCATGGCCGCATCCCCGTCCATGTGTCAGGGCCCTTTCATGAATTCCTATGGCGAGGGTGTTTTTTTTGAAGCACCGTTTAAAGCCAGAGGATCTAATAGGCTTCAATATAGGGTGGGCTCGGGGCGCTGAGAGTGCTCACCCGGGTGTGTTACAACAGTGAATGAATATTCGCTGTTGTAACACTGATCCTCCTCCCGGCCAAGCGGGTATTGACACCAGTCACCCAATTGGCTGAAAGGACAGGCGGTCCTATTGGATGCCTGGGAGGAGCTGGAAGCCGCCATGGAGGAGAAGACTCGGAGTCGAGCCGCTGCACCACGCTGCCCACCACCCGCCACGATGGGGTAAGTGCTGGACCGACCGGCAAACAGTGAGGGAGGGAAGGGGGGAATGGGTTGTTGTGTGTCACCCCCACCAAAAAACACTAGCCACCACTGGAAGCTTTACTACTCTAGCTGGCCTTAAGACACAATAGGAAGTAAGAACAAATTACAGGCAGTTCCCGAGTTACAAAAAAGGTTCTGTAGGTTTGTTCTTAAAGTGGTTGTAAACTCTGTTACACCACTTGTACTTACAGGTAAGTCTATAATAAGGCTTACCTGTAGGTACTGTAAATATCTCCTAAACTTGCACAGTTAAGAAGATATTCACTGTATATGTTTTTGCCAAAGTCATCGGTGCATGCAGACTGAAGAAACGGCCCGCTGGCGCCATTTCTTCAGGGCCCGTACTGTGATCGGCGGCTCCCGGGAGTGACGTTATCACGGCTCTGGCCAATCGCAGAACCGGAGCCCCCAGACCCGGAAGTAACTACGTAAAAGATGTCGCCTGTGTATTCGGTGTGCAGGCGCTAATTCGGGGCTTCGTTCTAAGGTAAGTATTTCATAATGGGCTAGAATGCGATGCAAACTAGCTCATAATTCATTATTATCATTGAATTTATATGTCCAGCGGTACCACTGTAAGGGCTTCTGAGTGTTGTGGTTCCTCCGTCACCCTGCCCACCTCAGGCAGAAAAAACAGTCCTTGAACTTTGTTTTTGTATTTTTATTGAGGGGATTTAACTTGAATGGGTATAGGATATTCATGAGATGCCCAATTGATTGCAGAAAAAGGTATATGGGACAGGCTATATACACCTCCGGTATATAAACCTTCCTCCAGCACTTTACTTTGCTCTTGATCTTGCTCTCCGGAGGACAAGCTAGCACTGATATGCAGGCCTGACATTGGCTCAGCCAGGCCTAAAGCAGATGCCCTTTGCAGGCAGGGACTGCGGGCCCCTATAGTGTAGCATAAAGTAGTTAGTACCAGTGCTAGCTGTCCATGCGGCTACTGAGCCACCACAGTCTACTTCATACAAACATTGGTATCACTCCATTGCCACATACGTAATTATACTATACAACACACAAAAAAAACCCTTGGTACGGACTTTAGAGGCAAATTTGGACATACTAGTATATAAAAAAATCTTTATTTTATTTATACAGTACATAGAAAAGGTATAAAAAGACATCCATAGACCGCATAGACAACATCCATAGTGTTGGCTGTGTAGGGCCGTACTTTGTATCAATGTGTACACATGTTTTTAATTATGTCTATGGATGTCTTTTTATGCTTTTTCTATGTATAATTAAAATATAGATTTCTTTATATACTAGTGTGTGGTCCAAATTTGCCTCTAAAGTCCGTACCAAGGGTTTTTTTTGTGTTGCACAGTCCACTCCACTGGCTCTGCACCTATCCCAGACTGCACTCTCGTAGTCTTCTCAGGCATACCTCCCAGTCCTCCTGGCTGGAGGTATGGCTGACACTGTGTGTCAGTCACCAGCCCTCCTGGCTGTGACCTGTTGTTCCTCCCTGGAGACTTACCTAGCAGTGCTTTCTCCTGCTGTCCTCTCCCTGCTTCTGTGTCTCCTGTTCAGGACACTTCCACGTGTTCTTAGAGGGCCCCATCTGCACCCTAGCCCAGGCCCAGGGTCCCCCCCAATAGACTGGGGAGCTCCCTCCAAGGCCCTGACAGCCTAGCACTCCACCTCCAGCTTCCTCCTGAACAACTCCTCGCCAGCTGGGCCTGCCTCCTGCCAATCCAATGGGGATTGGTCAGAGCTCCTCAGAATACCCGAGGCAGCTCCACCTCTCCTCCTTCCTTTCCAGAAAACTCTAGAAGATTCAGGAAAGAATTGGGAGGTCTTGGTAATGCTGCCTGTGAGTCACCCTGCTCTGCCTGAGCCACTCCCAGACACAGATCAAAACAAACAGGCCTGAAATTTACCTACACTAAAAAAACCTAACCATTTCACTTCCAGAACACTAGAGGGTGCTAAATATGTAAGTTGGAACAGGTACATTTGTGTAACCCCAGCCAAAAAATAATTTTTGAGTTTGTTTGAATAGCATAAAGAAGGGTTGACACCCCTGTAATGTTTGTTTTGCTGTCTATCCCCCTGTTCAGAAAATGTCACCTCACTTTCTGTCCCTGTGACAATTGGATTTTGAAAATTTTGGGTTGTTGTAGAAACAAGGATTGGTGATAAAGCATCAGTGGAGACCCCTTTTTCCCATAATAACTCTTACAGGAGTGAATTTCCCTTCCTAGGGGGAGATTTCCTCTCTCTTCCTGTTGTCTCCCTCTGTTTGTAAGTAGGAGTCGTTTGTAAATTGGATGTTTGGAACTCGGGGACTACCCCAAAGTAAGGTGAAATCTAACCATTGGCTGCTGTTATGAGAGCTGAGAAGATGTGAAATAGGCTCCCTGAAGAGCTAATTCCAACCAGCTCAGATTGTTTTAAATGTAGCACTGTCCTCATAGGGCTTGCTGTGTGTTGACTTCTTAGGCCTTCCTCTAATTACCTGCAGACTGAGGCGGCTCTCTAATTAGGCAAATTAGGCGGTCGCCTAAGGCCTCACGCTCCAAGAGGCCTCGCGGTCGCCTAATTTGCTTGGGATCATCCCGGAATATGATCATTTTCCCGACCCGGAGTCCCGGAATGCCCGCAGCTTGTGCTAGAGGTGTCATTGTTACCGCATGCCACAAGCAACACTTTGTATGGCAGCCGGTGTTCTCTCAGAATAGCGAACCCGTCAGATTAGGTAACAGAAGTGACGTGCCGTCAGCTGCGCATGCGTTCCCCTGCTACCAGGTTTGCTAATCTGACAGAACACCTGCAGTCAGAAGGCAGCAGTGGACATCTTACTGCATCCAGCTACGTCTTGAATTTCACAGTAATTTTAGCAATAATGTGAGCGTATATACTATATTTATTTATATATGCTCACTTTAAAATTACTCTGAAATTCAAGACGTAGCTGGGTGTAGTAAGATGTCCATTGCTGCCTTCTGACTGCAGGTGTTCTGTCAAATTAGTAAACCTGGTAGCAGTGGAATGCATGTGCAGCTGACGGAACGGCACTTCCGTTACTTAATCTGATGGGTTCGCTAATCTGATAGAACACAGAGACAGAGCTGGTCTGCGGTCTGTAATCAACTAAACTAAAGTGACATTTGCAGAGGAGGGGGGCATGAAGAAGAGGGAGGGGGACCCTACAGTTCACTTAGAGTGATTTGGGGAGCGGATATGTGCCAGGGGGCACTTTATGACTTGTGCTACAAGGGGGCTTGTAAACCCCCCCCACCAGCACAAGTCTTCTCCCTTCCCAAAATGCCCTCTAGCACATATTCTTCCCCACCACCAAATCAAAGAGATGCTGTCTGCCACAGAAGGGGAGGCCCTAAATACCCCACAAGAGATGTGGACAATTGCTCTGGGTGCCCAAACTAGTGCCCCCCTTCCAAGCAAGTTAGTGGAGCCAAGTGTGGGTTCCAGGACACAGGGTGGGTTCATGCCATTAATCGCACAGGAACGCACTGTGCGTTCTGAGCGATTCACATGTGACCCGGGTGCAGTGAAATTGCAGCCCATTCATGTCTGCAGTCTCTGACCAGCTCTTGTATCATGTCTGCAGTCTCTGACCAGCTCTTGTATCATGTCTGCAGTCTCTGACCAGCTCTTGTATCATGTCTGCAGTCTCTGGCCATCTCTTGTATCATGTCTGCAGTCTCTGGGGGAGCCTACAGAAGAGTCAAGAGCAGGAGCGCTGCTAGGATTGGGGTCATGGGAGGAGTCAGACGCGTGTGGACCGTGGAGAGAAGAATATGGGATGAAACCAGAACCACCAAGCTGGAGCCCAGAAAGGACCGTCTGGCTGAGTCATGCATAGAGAGGAGGTCAGTGACAGCGCTGCAAGGCCAGTCTGAGGGGAGAGGGGTCACTGATGTAAGGGGGAGTGAATCCAATAAGATAAGAAGGAAACTGATATTAAGGTCCCCCCTTACATCAGTAATCCCCCTTACCTTAGGACATTCACTCTGCAGAAGCTGATCTATGGTCACAAGACCCCCCCCCCCCCCACATTAGAGTTCCCATTTTAAATGCAAGTTGAAACTCTGTAGACAATGATGTAAAGGGAAACTCTGAAGTAAAGGGGAACGCAGTGGACTCTGATATAAGGTGATCTCTGGTCACCAGAGCCCTCCCCTTACATGAGAGTTCCCCTTTACACCAAAGTCTGCAGCATTCCCCCTTACATCATACTCTGCAGCATTCCCCTTTACATCTAAGTTCCCCTTGCACTGTGAGGGGGGACTCTGCAGACTCTGATGTAAGGGGGAATTCTGCAGACTCTGATGTAAAGGGGAACTCTGTGCTGGCTAAGTTATATTAACCTGACTTTCATGTAAAACTACTTCAATTTAAAATGCCCCCCTTCCCCCCCTAGATACTATATTTGTGTAGTTAAGTTGATGTTATGTTTTGACTTTTTTTTCTCTTTGACAAAATAATAAAGATATATACAAAAAAAACAAAAAAAAAAAAATTAAGGGACTGGAGGACCTTAGTTATGAGGAAAGATTACAAGCACTGAACTTATTCTCTCTGGAGAAGAGACGCTTGAGAGGGGATATGATTTCAATGTACAAATACTGTACTGGTGACTCCACAATAGGGACAAAACTTTTCAGTGCAAGGGGACATAAAAAGACACACGGCCATTCACTAAAGTTAGAATAAAGGTGGTTTAACCTTAAACTGCATAGAGGGTTCTTTACGGTAAGAGTGGTGAGGATGTGGAATTCTCTTCCACAAGCAGTGGTTTCAGCAGGGAGCATGGATAATTTAAAAAAGATGCACACCTAAACGACCACAACATACAGGGAAATACAATATAATATTGACATAAAAGCACACACATAGGTTGGACTTGATGGACTTGTGTCTTTTTTCAACCTCACCAACTATGTAAATGGAGAAATATGTTTTTTGACTTTTGTTATAACTTTAACACATTGCTAGTATCAGCTGCACAAATGTTATCTATAATTGTGTGTGTGTAATATATAATATGTATTTGATTAATCACTTCAATACTATGCACTTAGAACACTTTCCTACCAGACCAGTGTTCAGCTTTCAGTGCTGTTGCGATTTGAATGACAATTGCGTGGTCGTGCAACGCTGTACCCAAACAGATTTTTATCATTTTGTTCCCATAAATAGAGCTTTCTTTTGGTGGTATTTGATCACCTCTGCGGGTTTTATTTTTTTGCAATACAAATAAAAAAAGACAGCATATTAAAAAAAAAAAAACTTTTTTTTTGTTTCTGTCACAAAACTTTATAAATAAGTACATTTTCTCCATCATTGATGGGCACTGATGAGGCTACACTGATGGGCACTGATGAAGCACTACTGATTGGCACTGATGAGGCGGCACTGATGAGGTGGCACTGACGGGCACTGATGATGAGGCACTTATTTGCAGCAATGATGGGCACTGATAGGCGACAATGATAAGCAGCACTGACGGGCACTGATAGGTGGCACTGATATGCAGAACTGATGGGCACTGATATGCAGCACTGACGGACACTGATAAGTGGCACTGATGGGCACTCATAGGGGGCACTGATTGGCACTCATAGGGCAGCACTGGGCACTGATAGGTGGCGCTGATGGGCACTTATAGGTGGCAATGGTAGGTGGCACTGGTAGGTGGCACTGGTGGGCACTGATAGGCACTGGTGGGCAGATGCACTGATAGGGGCCATTTCCCTGGTGGTCTAGGGTGGCACCTGAAGTTGGCACTGAGTGCCATCCATACTGGGCACTGTGCCCCTTACCTGGTGGTCTAGGGTGGTTTCCCTGGTGGTCCTGATCGGCTCCCTGGTGGTCCCTGGTCGGCTCCCTGGTGGTCCTGGGTGGGCACATCCCTGGTGGTCCCTGGGCAGGCTCCCTGGTGGTCTAGGGTGGCGATCCAAATGGGGGCTGCACTGATAAACCATCAACACAGACCCCCCTTGTCAGGAGAGCAGCCGATCGGCTCTCCACTGCTCAGATCTGCAGACCCGAGTTCAGGAAAAGCTGATAAACAGCTCTTCCTGTTTACACTGTGACCAGCCGTGATTGGTCACAGCTGATCACATGGTAAAGTGCTTTCGATGGCAGCGCTTTACCGAGATCGGTAATGCGGGGGGTCAGAATCACCCCCCACACCACCGACCGCCGCGATGCGCACCCACCGGCATGTTATCCTGCTGGACATCATATGACATCCAGTCAGGATAACTCAACCTCTTCCCGACCGTCATTCTGAATACGGCAGTAGGGAAGTGGTTAACCACTTCAGCCCCGGAAGGATTTCCAGCTTTAGGACCGGAGCCCTTTTTGCGATTCGGCGATGCGTTGCTTTAACCGATAATTGCGCGGTCGTGCGACGTTGTACCCAAACGAAATTTGCGTCCTTTTTTTCCCACAAATAGAGCTTTCTTTTGGTGGCATTTGATCACCGCTGCGTCATTTCTGATTGCCGCTATAAACAAAAGAAGAGCAACAATTTTGCAAAAAAACCCAAATTTCTTACTTTTTCCTAAAATACAAATCCAAAAAAAAAATATAAAAAAAACATTTTTTTTCACAGTTTTTGGCCGATTTATATTCTTCCTCATATTTGCGATAAAAAAAATCGCAATCGGCGTTTATTGATTGGTTTGCGCAAAAGTGGTCGCGTTTACGGGTGATGAGAATTCATTTTTGGGGTTTTTAATTTTTTTTTATTTTTTACTAATAATGGCGGCGACCTGCGATTTTTTGCGGTACTGCGATATTTCAGCAGACATGTCGGACCATTTTGACACTTTTTTGGGACCATTGGCATTTATACAGCGATCAGTGCTATAAAAATGCACTGATTACTGTGTAAATGCCATTGGCAGTGAAGGGGTTAACCTGCAGGGGGCGCACTAAGGGTTAACTGTGTTCCCTGGGCGTGTTCTTACTGTATAGGGGACTGCCTATCTGGGGAAGGGAAGTGGTCACAGCCTTCACGTAAAGGAAGGCTGTGATCACAGCCCTTCCCCCTCACACAGAGCAGAGGTCCGTGTTTACATACACGGACCTCCGCTCATTCACTCCGGGGGGGGCATCGCGGGTGGCCGGCGGCAATCGAAGCCGCCGCACACGCTCCCTGGCCCCCCCCTGGACACAGTGAGTGCGCGGGCGCGCCTCCGGCGGCGCGCTCACTAAACTCGTTCCCGCAGCCGCCGTCGTATGACGGCGATTTGCGGGAACGAGCCACTTTGCCGCCGTCAGATGCCGATCGGCGGTCGGCAAGTGGTTAAGGAAGAATTGGTTAGGGAAAATTCTAGAAACATTGAATTCATAGTTCATAGGATTTAAGGCTCTTAATATATGCAATTTATACAGTTAATTTTTATTGCTTAAATTATTTTTATGGGTGTGAGTGGGGCCTCATATCTAAGATTTGCCTAAGGCCTCACAAAGCCTAAAGCCGCCTCTCTTCCATACATGTGACAGTATTTTAAAAGCAGTGTGTCTGCTTCCACAAATGCCCTGGTGAGGCCAAGTGAGAGCTGTCCTCATCTACTGTCAATAGTTCATTTGGAGTATCCCACTATTTCCTTCTCCCATCCAAGTTTCACAATAACTATCAAAAACCACAAATACCCTGGACTGTTTACTGCGTAACGAGCAAGCGGGAGTAAGGGGGGACAAGTGAAAACCCCTAGCAGCCGTCTGCAGGCAGAGGCAGCTCTAGGCTTTGTGAGGTCTTAGGCAAATCTTAGACTTGAGGCTCCCCTCACACCCATAATGGGAAAAATAATTCAGGACACTCTCTAGCATCCCCTTGACTGACACCCGTCCCCTGACTCTTCTAGCTGAAGGGATGGCCCTCACAGGAGAGGCCCCATAACACAGACCTGTACTCACAGTAGGCAGAATCAGATCCTTCCTGGTGTCTCCCTTCCAGTCAGCTCTGCAGGACCTCTGGGTTCAGTTTTATTCTGACTTCAGGTCCATGGATCGACTACCAAAGGCCGCATGGCAACTTCTACAAAGGAGGGGCAGCCACTCCCCTGCTGAAAGACTCAGAGCACATGTGCCCTTCAGCATTTATACAGTTACCCAGCATACAACGAGGCTCTTTCCTCTGCCAATAGCTAGGGCTGTAACAATGCCTGTGCTCTCACTTGTCAGGTTCCCTCTCACTGTCCAATATGCCTCCCTATTGGACCAGTGTGGAACATTCAGATAAGCTGAGCTGCACCTGAGCACCATGAACCGACCTTACCAATAGATTCTGCTCCCTGGTAGGCAGAGAGCACTCCAAATTTGCCTAAAAATCGCCCTGTTAAGCAGAAAGACCCCAAACTATACTGTCTTTTAGCACCTATCTAGGGGGGTGCTACATAAAAAAGGGCAAAATGCAATCCTAAATTTAAAAAATATAAATGTAGCACTCCCCCACGGGGAGCTTCTGGATGGGATGGGTTCATTGCGTCAACTTTCTCTTCTTAAGAACTTCAGCCCCCCTGACACACCAGGTTCAGTGTACAAACATACGATATCAAAGAAAATCACTGAAAGTAATAATTGATACCCAGTAGTAGTACTATTTAAAAGAAAACAGGCACTGAACCAGTCAGTAAAAGCAAACTTCATATATTGTCACCTGATATGGTTGGTAACTAGGCAAGCCTGAAAATGGATTAATAATGGCAATAACACAATTTAGCATACAGGGTGATAAGTAATAAGGACTATGCATAAGATGACACTTGGAATGAAAAGGGGGAAGTGGATTGAGATTCCTCCTACCTCCCTCCCCCTGGTCCTACACATCTCTTTCCCCCTGTGCTTAAGACCGTAAGTCACTGCCTTCCCCCTCGCCATAACCATATGGTACCCACTATCCCTCAACCTGAGGGGATCCACGCACCACTCGCTAGACCCTTTTATTCCCCTTCCTCATGTCTGATCCCCTTTATACAGTGGGTACGGAAAGTATTCAGACCCCCTTAATTTTTTCACTCTTTGTTATATTGCAGCCATTTGCTAAAATCATTTAAGTTCATTTTCCTCCCACATTAATGTACACACAGCACCCCATATTGACAGAAAAACACAGAATTGTTGACATTTTTGCAGATTTATTAAAAAAGAAAAACTGAAATATCACATGGTCCTAAGTATTCAGACCCTTTGCTCAGTATTTAGTAGAAGCACCCTTTTGATCTAATACAGCCATGAGTCTTTTTGGGAAAGATGCAACAAGTTTTTCACACCTGGATTTGGGGATCCTCTGCCATTCCTCCTTGCAGATCCTCTCCACTCCTGTCAGGTTGGATGGTGAACGTTGGTGGACAGCCATTTTTAGGTCTCTCCAGAGATGCTCAATTGGGTTTAAGTCAGGGCTCTGGCTTGGCCATTCAAAAACAGTCACGGAGTTGTTGTGAAGCCACTCCTTCGTTATTTTAGCTGTGTGCTTAGGGCAGGGGTAGGCAACCTTTGAGAGGTGGAGATCTACCTGAACAACATGGAAGAGATCAGAGATCACCGGGATTCGGTGCCTTTTTTTTTTTTTTGTACACTAAGTGCAGTTACCTGCGTTTTTTCCTCATGGATAAATGCAGTTAACTACAATGACCCACAGAAGGCAATAGTTTTCTATGTGTCATGTACATACCAGAACACTGTGTTTCTCTGTGTTCCAGAGATGTGTGATATGCAACATGTATGCATAATATCGCATCTCACAGCAAACGTAACGCACCATGCTGCGGTGCGGTGACATGAATGAAGGAAACTGATATGCTTAAATGTGTATCACACTTCCCCCTACCACCAGGTCACTGCAGCCGAAACGGACAGATGCCCGCACACTAAATCGCTTTGATTTAGTGTGCAATCAGTGTGAATGGGCTCTTAATTTACCTAGCAAGGCCCTGATAAAAAGCAAGGACAGCATGCAGAAAACTGAGCCTACCTTGAAAGTTAGCTTCAGTGACCGAGGTTGGTTAGCTGTGACTGTGGTAGGAGACTGGGTTACAGTGGTAGGTGACGAGATGACTGTGGCAGGAGACGGGATGACTGAGGACATTAGACGGAACGTTTGACGACTGGGGACCTGTGATGGAGTGTATGATGACTGGGGACATATGACGTTATGTCGATTGGTTGGAGCCAGTGACTTCGATTGAAAGTTCCATCCGAGTCAAAAGACGTACGACAGGAACGAAAAATAGTCCCGGAACGATCCATTTAATTCTCGGGTAAGTGTGACTAACGTGTGATTTAGTTTCGCTAAATCACACGCCCGTAGACAGGCAAAGCCGACGTCACTGGACCACCATCCCCCTTCACACTATGTGTAAATTCGTATAGTCAAAGGAAGTAAGTACAGTGGCGTGGCGTCGTACCACGCAATGCAAACGACACTCTACGCTATAATACGTATGTACAACGTATAGTGTGTAGAGACCTTGTGTCTCTTTGTGTCACAAGACCATACATGTACTGTGTATC
>BLSH010450913.1:189998-220888 GCA_018402905.1 Glandirana rugosa | reverse complement strand
GTCCCCATCAGAGTGCTCCTTACATCAGAGTCCCCATCAGAGTGCTCCTTACATCAGAGTCCCCATCAGAGTGCTCCTTACACCAGAGCCCCCATCAGAGTGCTCCTTACATCAGAGTCCCCATCAGAGTGCTCCTTACATCAGGTTCCACATCAGAGTGCTCCTTACATCAGAGTGCTCCTTACATCAGGGTCCCCATGAGAGTGCTCCTTACATCAGAGTCCCCATCAGAGTGCTCCTTACATCAGAGTCCCCATCAGAGTGCTCCTTACATCAGGGTCCCCATCAGAGTGCTCCTTACATCAGGGTCCCCATCAGAGTGCTCCTTACATCAGGGTCCCCATCAGAGTGCTCCTTACATCAGAGTCCCCATCAGAGTGCTCCCTACATCAGAGTCCCCATCAGAGTACTCCTTACACCAGAGTCTCCAGTGGCGTGCTCTCACCGCTGACAGGACTTCCATTTTCACCCTGTGTTCCTTCCGGGTTCGCGGGCTCCGGCCATCTAACTGGCTGAGCTGCGATGACGTCACTCCCGCGCATGGGTGTGGGAGTCTCAGCCATGGCACACAGCTCTGAAGGAACCGCACAGGTATGCCGATCCTTCAGAGGGTATGTGGCAGTGACGTTGCCAGCTGCTGCTCGCTGGAGTATCTTCTAAATGGGGCATGAATAGGCGATCTTCATTTTACCTACAGGTCAGATTTATTATAGGCTTTCCTGTAGGTAAAAATAGAAAGAGACAGTTTATTGCTGCTATAAAACAAGTAAATATGATATAATTTCCTAATTATTTACTAATGCTTGTGGCATACGGATTAAAAATAGTCAACGTTGATTAACCACTTGTGGAATGCCCACCATGGATATACCGCGGCAGGGTGGCCGCTCTGCGCCAGATCATGTACCCAGTATAGTAGTAGCTTTATATATACTTTAAAGCATGGGAATGCACAAATATGCTCTGATTATCAGCATACAGATGTGAGCCAGGTTTATAGGAATTTATCCTTTATTTGAATTAATGTTCCTGCAACAATACAGTTCTGCACAAGGCACACACTTGAGACTGCACTCTGAGCTCTCAATGGTGACACCCAGAGTGTCCACTAGAGGGCAGCCTGCGTCTAATAAACGTCTCCTCTACAGCGGCTTGGTGGTGGAAAAGCACGGGGACTCCGGAACAATGGCGGATTTCCCTGCTCTAGTGACCCCTCCGGTAGCAGGTGGTAGTGGGCAGCCGATGACGTCAGATTGGTGCGCCGCACAGCGGCTCCGACCTGTCACTAGGGAAGCGGTGTTTAGGTGATGCCGAACCCCAGAGAGGAGAGCCGGCTCACCCCATGTACCGGAGCCAGGAAGGCGGGGAAACCCGGGCCTCCACCGGGACACAGACCGAGAGCATGCAGGGTGAGAGAGCCATATATACCTACCACTAGAGTTGCCACCTCATCCCTTTAAAACCGAACACACAGGAATTACACAAGTTCTCTGGCTGATTAAGGGGCTAATTAAACTCACTTGGTGTCTTATCTGCATTCAATTGGCCTCAGAACAACAACCTGTGTAATCCGTATGTGTCCTGGATTAAAGGGATGATGTGGCAACCCTACCACCCATTCACTGATAACATGCCCAGTGTAGGCCTGAAGATTAGTGACACCCCCCACACAGGATATCTTTCCTGACAGCAGAGACCCTGGAGGATACAATGGTGGTGAAGGTTGTTTATCACAATCTAGGTTTTCAGTAAAAAATACACTCTGATTAATGTTAGCGCACGCCAACACAATACGACACCCGAGTTTGTTAGTAAAATATAGAAGATGAGGCGGCGTCCCGTCATTGGGTGGCAAACATGGCGATCCTGAACCCTTTCACTGCCAGAGTTGTTTCTGCCTTTTTTTTTGTTTAACCACTTGAAAGGCGGCTATAGCACGGTTGTCCAGTTCTGGGAGGGCGTCTATTGATGTCCTTTCAGGGACACGCCCCCAGGGCACACATTGGGCACGCTCTGTGATTGCTAGGTCCTTTGGACACAGCTGATAACAGATTGAGGTAAAGGACCAATCACAGCGGCCCTTTACCGTGTGATCAGCTGTGTCCAATCACAGCTAACGTTGTGTAAATAAAGGCCAGGTATTAGCATTTCCTTACCTCAGTGCTGTTACTGTATGAGGAAAGGAGAGCCGATAACCAGCAATCCTGTGACGGGACATTTACACTGATAATCAGGGCACTGATCATTAGTGCCAGTGTGCAGCATATCAGTGCCCATCAATGCTGTTTATCGATGCCTTCTCATCAGTGCCCATCAGGACAGCTTATCAGTGCCTTCCCATCAGTGCCCATCAATGGAGCTTATCAGTGCCCATCAGTGCAGCTTATCGGTGCCTTCTCATTAGTGCCCATGAATGCAGCTTATCAGTGCCTTCCCATCAGTGCCCATCATGGTAGCTTATCAGTCCCCATCAATGCAGCTTATTAGTGCCTTCTCATCAGTGCTTATCAATGCACCTTATCAGTGCAGCTTATCAGTGCTTTCTCATCAGTGCCCATCAATGCAGCTTACAGTGCCAGCTTATCAGTGCCCATCAATGCAGCTTATCAGTGCCTTCTCATCGGTGCCCATCAGGGCAGCTTATCAGTGCACATCAATGCTGCTTATCAGTGCCTTCTCATCACTGCCCATCAGGGCAACATATCAGTGCCTTCTCATCAGTGCCCATCAATGCAGCTTATCAGTGCCTTTTAATCAGTGTCCATCAAAGCAGCTTATCAGTGCCCATCAATGCAGCTTATTAGTGCCCATCAATGCAGCTTGTCAGTGCCCATCAGTGCAACCTCATCAGCACACATCAGTAAAGAAGAAAAATGTCTTATTTGCAACATTTTATAACAGAAACAAAGAAAAAGTTTGTTTTTTTTTTCTTTCAAAATGTTCGGTCTTTTCTTGTTAAGCAAAAAAATAAAAAACCCAGTGGGGATTAAATACCACCAAAAGAAAGCTATATCTGTCTAAAAAAAAAAAAAAAATGTTATATGGGTACAGTGTAGCATGACCGCACAATTATCATTCAAAGTGTGACAGCTCTGAAAGCTGGAAATTGGCCTGGGCAGGAAGGGGGTTAAAGTGCTCTGTTCAGTAGGCAGGAGGTTAAAAAAAAAAATCATTGCGGGCCAGAAGATTAGGTACAACCCTCAAAATTTATATAGTTTGTGAAAGTAAACACGGAGAGTGGAATTAATGCCAAAAAGCTCAATTTTGGTCTCTTACCACAGTACTTTCTCCCAATACTTCTCTGAATCACTTAAAATAGATGTTCATTGGCAAACTTCACATGGGCCTGTACATGTGCCTTCTGGAGGAGGGGGACTTGCTGTTTTGGAGGAAGCAAAATGCTGACTATGACCCTAAGTACACCATTCCTACAGTCAAGCACGCAGGTGGAAATATGATACTTAAGGGCAGTTTTTCTGCTAAAGGTACAGGCCAACTTTGCCGCACTGAGGGGCCAATGGATGGGGCCATGTATTGTAAAATCTTGGATGAGACCCTTTGTCAGGGATCCAGACGAGCAGTGCGATCGCGCATGCTTATGCACACTCATTCAAACGAAGATTCCCACAACCGTTCAGAGGCGTGCACATGTACGCATGCGCAGGAATGTTGTCAGAACCCAGAATCCGTCATAGCAGAATCCGTCATAGCAGGAGGACTTTAGGACCCAGAATCTGTCAGAGCAGGAGGGCCCTAGGACCCAGCATCTCTGTCAGCACATCACTTGGGCCTTTATAAGGAAGTCAAACCTTGGCTTTAGTGCTGTCTGATCTGCAGCTTGTCAGTACCTGCTTGCCATTATCTGCTACCTGATCCGTTACCTGATTGACCCTGCTTGTTTGGACCACCCTGTCTTCTCCTACCCTGACCCGGCTTGTTTTGGATCCTGCTAACCTCTGCCTGCCTGATACCCGTTACCGAACCCAGCTTGCCTCTGACCATCCCCCGCATACCAATTCTGCTGCTCCATTCATTTGTGATTGACCCGGCTTGTCTGACCATCCTCCTGCCTGATTCTACAGTCAGCTGTATGCTGTCCTGTGCTCTGCATCCAGCTCCTGTGATCGCTGTCTGCTGCTGCTGTTCCTGTTTCCAGCTGTCTGCTGTCCGGTGTTACCAGCTCCACTCCAGCATCCAGTCTCCTGCTGTTTGTCAGAGGCACTCCTACCTCGCTGTACTCACGTTTCCACTGTTCCCATTCCAGTGGGCTCTGAGTCAGAGCTGTATGAGAGGTCTCCTCCTACAAGAGACAGGCTCCACTCTCTCAGGTACGTGGTTCATTACACCCTTCTTACCTCAACCAGAGCACTGAAGATGGGTCATGGATGGGTGTTCCAGCATGACAGTGACCCAAACATACCACAAAGGCGTGACTCAAGAAGAAGATTAACGTCATGACCTTAATCTTATAGAAAATTTATGAAGGGCACTGAAACTTCGAGTTGCCAATTGACAGCCAAGAAACCTTAAGGATTTAGAGAATATCTGTAAAGATAAGTGGACCAAAATCCCTCCTGAGATGTCTGCAAACCTGGTAACCAACTAAGGATGGGCTCCAGCCCGCCAGGAAGCTGACACTGCACAGCTCTTTTCACAAGCAGTGAGACATTTTCCGATCTGTACAGCCGTGGATCGGGGGATGTCTCTCTGCCTGTGATTAGCGCTACACAGTGTCAGCTTTCTGGCGGGGTCGGGCACATGGGGTTGCGAACATGCCCAAGCCCATCCTTATAACCAACTACAAGAAATGTCTTACCTCTGTGCTTGCCAAAAAGGGTTTCTCCACCAAGTACGAGTTTGTTTGGGGATCAAATACTTATTTTACTCACTGAACTGCAACTCAATTTATAACATTTGTATCATGTGTTTTTTTCTGGATTTTTGGTTGATATTCTATCTCTATCATTTAAAAGATTAAACAAATCTCCCTACATAAGTTTTACATGTAAATCTGCTGTCTTCAGCTTTATATATTCCTTAGAAAGTTCTCATCGTGCTAGAGATTTTCTCTTCCTGTTCTACATGGATTGTTTAGTCTGGGCACAAAGCTGATTGGAGGAAGAGCACACACCCCCACTCCACATAGGCAGAGACTCTCAGAGCTGTCCTGTGAATAGTTTAGCTCTCTGCTAATCTATTTATAGCAACCTCCCCAACACAAAATTCAGCCTGTTTTTATCTCCTGTGACGGAGAACTTGTTAGAAGTTATCATGCTGATAACAAAAGAACTGAGCAGGAGAAAGCCACGGGACTTAGTGCTTTGAAGAGAGATGAGAAAACACTGCAGATAGATGTGCCCAGCTCAAATTTCAGGAATCGGGTTTACATCCACTTTAAGAAAGTATATTAGCCCCTAACAACCAGTAAGATTTCAATTTACAGTAGTTGACATCATAAAAGATCATTTGTGATTGATTCCATTGGATTTCTGAACTCTTCACTAATCATCTCATAGAACAAATAACATTTAGTGAGACGTTATGTGTGTTTCTTTTAATGCAGGTCAGGTTCCGAGGCTTTCGAAAGTTAACTTATTTACCCTGCTAAGCCTTTGGATGGAGGTTTTCCCTTCTCGTGAAGATGCCGAGAACAAGAAACAACCACAGGTATGTGTTGTGCCGCATACTAGACAAATGTAATAATGTTTTATTCGGGTAAGGCAGTCCTCTAAATACTGCAATTGTACATGTACAGTACAATAGCAATGAGGGTAGAAATGTTATGACCTTACTTGTACTGGCCCTGAATGACTGTAAGGTTCAAGGCCAATGGTACTCTGCAAGGTATAATGTATAATGTGTTGGCATGCTTACATGAAACAAGCCTAAAGCCCATCTTGCTGGTTGGGCAGCCCTCCCAAGTCCATTTTTGTCATCTCTCTTCTGGGCCAAAGCCATTTAAAGCAGTGACACCTGATAGCTGTGATGCTATAGCTCCTAGCTCTCTCCATGATGCATGTTGGCTCATATTTATTATATTTTAGAGGTATTCATATAGTGCTGTCTTTTTTTACGCAAGGCTCTACATACTATTTCTTCCCATCAGCCCTTGCCTTAACGAAGCATACAATCTAAGCACCCTATTTCACACACTCCAGGGAAACCATTATCCAGACTGATCATTTTTGTAGTTTCTTAATGCTCCTTACTACTCTATTGTAATATCAGTTCATGTTTCCTGCCATTTCGTCCCTTTTCTTTTATGAAGACTTTAATAGGCCTCTCATATATCAGGCTTTATTGGCTAGCCTCAGTCAATATAATTGCAGCCCTGTCACCTTAGCTGCTGTTCAGTTTCTGGTAAGCTTACATATATGAGATTGGCTCAATGCAAGCAGGCACTTTGGACTGTTTGATTTATGTTATAAAGTATGTTCTCTTATTGAGCAGTGGGTCAGTAGTATATACCTATTTTTTTGCCATGTCACCAACATCTCCTATTACGGCAACTATGAAGGGGACATGCTCTCTGCATTGCATTTTGCTATTTACTGGAGAATGTAAAAGTGTGACTGCACCAAGGAACCCTGACTTTGAGCCAGAAGAAATGAAGCTGCAAGGTTAACGAATGAATGACTCCAATTTATATATTCGTTTTGGACAGACTGACCTGCTAATAGAATGCAACTATTGTTTACTATAGGTCTTTCTTTACCATAGTACTTTAACTCCTAATTTCTTACAGCAGGTAAAGAAGACAGGTCTTGTAGTTGTGGGTAACATGAAGATCATTGGCTTGCACTGTTCCAGCAGTGAGCTTCATGCAGGTCAGATTGCTGTTATTAAACACGGCTCAAGACTCAAGGATTGCGATCTTTATTTCTCCAGAAAACCATGCTCTGCCTGCCTGAAAATGATTGTCAATGGTAAGTAACAAGCAGCTGTGTCTCTGATGTCTCTATGCTATGGCATATGTGTGTATTTTGGGAAGATTTGGTGAGAATTAGCATGCGGCACACATTTATTTAACGTTGCTGTTTTTGCAAGTGCTCTGGCACATGGTCTGATCAGATTGCTCCAAGTCTTTGGCGTTCATTGTGCCTCTTTGATTGCTTATGGCATAGAAGTGAAAGCATATCACTGTATCCTAGAGCATGGGGTGCAGACTTGTCCTGATACCAATCCAGAGGGCTAGTAAATGTAAAGAGAAAAGGATTGTCGCTACTCTTGACCAACCCAGGTGAATAAAGAGCAGCCTCAGTCTACATGTCTCTATGTCCCTAATGTGGGTGAGTGGTTTGGTGGAGACATGTAGACTGAGGCTGCTCTTTATTGTTTTATTCACCAGGGCTGGTCAGGAATATTGGCGTTCATTGTGGCTGTTATAGTGAAGATTAATAGAATTGATTGCACTTCAGTGCCTTACCTATTATTAGATAGGTTTACTGTAACTCTTTTAGCAAAGATTTAAGTGTAGGTGAAATAAATACCGTTATAGTATTTATAATGAACCAGTACTACTAGGTGGCCATAGATGAGCATGAGTGAATCAAGCATGCACGTACTAAAAAAAAAAAGATAATCAGTAACCAAAGCTGCCTTTTTTGTTTGCTTTATTGTATCTTCTTACATTTTATCAAACACAACAAGAGCCTTATGTGTTTTATCTGTTTAATAGATTATATGAATCATTTTACTGCCTAAATCACTATATTACATCTTCTAGTACTGGTGCTGTGCAGTATAACACAAGGACTAGGAGGCAATGATTGTGAAGTGTACACACCAAATTATTTTACCCAAATAGTTTTCACCCAACATTTTTCTTGGGAGGACTTCAGTTTTAAATCTCTTCTTTTTATATTCTATTTCTTTGTAGCTGGAGTGAACCGAATTTCATACTGGCCCTCAGACCCGGAAATGAGCCTCCAAGAAGAAATATCTGCTCACAGTGTCAACGGTGATGCCAGGCTAGATGCCAAGGCAGTAGAGCGGCTGAAATCAAATAGTCGTGCCCATGTCTGTGTGCTGCTACAGCCACTAGCATGTTACATGGTGCAGTTTGTTGAAGAAACCTCCTTAAAATGTGACTTTATCCAGAAGATTGCGAGGAAAGAACCGGAATTCCCAATGAGCACTTTTTATGAATATCGCCAGGAAAGGATTAAGGAGTATGAAACATTGTTTTTAATCTCCAGTGAAGACACACACAAGGACATTCTTAGAACAATAGGGCTAGAGAATCTCTGTGAGAATCCATACTTCATAAGCCTGAGACAGAATATGAAAGAGCTGGTGTTCATACTGGCCACAGTGGCATCCAGTGTTCCTAGGTATTCTGATTTTGGGTTCTACCTCAGTAAGACAAGCAGTGAGAGTGGTCCAAGTCTAACCCAAGAAATTGCCCAGCACTGTATAATTCAAGCCAGACTGCTGGCATATCGAACAGGTTAGTAGGATGACCTTACACTTGTCTACACCTTTTCTTTCCAGCAGTACATGAGAACCAGTCACTGATTCAGCAAAGTCACTGTGTTTTTTTTTTTTTTTTGCATAAATGTTTTATCAAACAAACAAGGAAGTACAGTAGGGAAATTCCACGTATAGTACACAATCAAAAAAATAATAAGTTGTAACATCAACAGTTTCTATAAGAAGTTGTGGTGATTAAACGTAGTCATCACCATAAAAGAAAAAGAATTTATCAAAAATCTGTTTCCAGTAATAGCATATAAATTATATAATAGTATAACTTAGGTCTCCGAGTGCACAATTCACTAAAGGTTAGTTATCACATGCGTTATTATGGTCACGTGACCACTTAATGCATGCAATAATGAAACTGTCAATTCACTATTGCTCATATGCAGTATTTAGCACAAACACCAAAAATGTTTGTTAAATACCGCATAAAAAGGCATTAAAGTCAATTCACAAAAGGAAATAAATGCATTCGGTAATTAAAGTGGTAGTAAACCCTCCTATCATTTTCAGCCAAGGAAGCTGCCATCTTGGCCTCTGTTTAATCTACAACTGCCATGATTCTGCACATGTGATCAGCTATGACACCAACCATTGTATGGTTTTACAGTTTGGTTTACAGCACAACCAATGGGAGTGTTACATTTCCAGCATGTGCCAGAAATGTAACTGTTTTTTAAACTATTAAATAGATGGGTTTACTACCGCTTTAACTACTGGTCCAAGCTTGCGATAACTATGGCAATGGTCAGACTCCCCCCCCCAGTGATTGGTTTAAAAAATAGATGGGAATGTGCAAGCTGGGGCAGGTGTCAGCTAGATTTTAGCCAGGAGTTGTTTCTGGAGGCTGGCAGACAGCACAGTAAAGATGATGGAGTCCTGTGAATCCAGTCTTTGGGAATTTAAAGCAATGCAGAAGAGGGGGTCATTTTTAGAGGAAAGAAGCTTTAAGGAGTGCACACTGCTCAATCAATTCACGGATGCTGATACCCTGCAGAAGTTCATGTTATCCTAGCCAGTTATCATGGAGCTTTCTACCCAACTCATAGGGTACCTTGAGCTCTCAACACAGAAAAGCCATGCCATACCAGCCATGACTAAATTGCTGCTATGGAAAAGTAGGGAGGGGGAGTGGGGGATTCCACCGACTGCCCTCTTGGTGTAAAGTCACTATGTTTATCTGTGAACTAGATGCACAAAGCATGCTTAGCTCATGTATTGTTTGGCATCCTCTGGGAGGTGGACTGTTTCTTAAATTATCTTCAAACAATACATGATAGTTGAAACAGGAACAACTTCCAATCAGGTGACAGCCAAATCTATCCCTCAATTTGTTAAAAAAAAGGAAAAAAAAAAAAGCTACCTGTAGATGGGCAGAACTTGTAGTGATGACACAATCTTCCAATCATTGCCTCCCATTTGCCTAGAAAATGTATATATATATTTTTTTATTATCTATGAAATCAAGTTTTGCTCTCACACAACAGCCCATCACAGGCGTCAGAGAAGATGTCATATTAGGGCGTTCACCCAATTTAATTAATATTTAATTTTTTAACCAATTTAATTAATGTTTATTTGCTGTTTTAGAAGACCACAAGATTGGAGTTGGTGCCGTTATTTGGGCAGAGCGTCCGTCTGTAAGTCATTTTTTAATTTTTTTTTTTGCGTTTGTTCACTGGTTGTGTAATTTGTACTGATCAGGGAAATATTAAAATGTTAATCTTTAAAGGGCATAATTCAGCACACAGTGGCTCCTTATCACTGGAACATCTGACGAAGACGTCAGTCTTTGCCGTAGAAGCAAATCAGCTTGTCCCTTTTTGAGTTTTCTTTTCTTTTTTTTTAAACTGATTTAATTTTCAAAACCAGAGTTTTTATTTTTTACAGAGTCAAACAAACAATAAACTAATAGGTGATACAAAAAGCGCAAAAAATGAGATTAGACCTAAAGTGGCTGTAAAGGCAGAAGTTTTTTTTATCCAAATGCATTCTATGCATTAAGATAAAAAGCCTTCTGTGTGTAGCAGCCACCCCAGCACCCCCTAATACTTACCTGAGCCCCATCTCTATCCAGCGATGTCTACGAGTGCCTCTCCCTCCTGTGTTTGGCTGAGACACAGTATCGGTGCCATTGGCTCCCACTGCTGTCAATCAGTTAGCCAATCAGGAGAGAGGGGGGCGGGGCACCGTGTCTGAGTGGACACACTGAGCTGCAACTCAGCTCGGGTGTCCCCATAGCAAGCTGCTTGCTGTGGCGGCACTTGACAGGAGGGAGGGACCTGAGAAGAGAAGAATCTTGGCTGCTCTGTGCAAAACCACTACACAGGGCAGGTAAGTATAACATGTTTATTTTCATAGAAAAAAAAATGAGACTTTACAATCACTTTAATGCAGTGGTTGAGGACATAGTTTGTAGACACATAGGTGTACGGAGATATCAAGTCTCAAGGAGTATATAACAATGCAAACATCTCAAGGGCCCAGTCATACATAATTGTGTTTAAATTGCCATCAGTACATAGTGGAATTCAGATTTGTAGCGCAAACTTGCATGAGTATGGAAGTCCAGTAGAGTATACCAGTCTTCATGCAGCACCTTGGGTAGCATTGTGCCATTTTTCCCATGTGACAAATTATTTATGTATTACACCCCTCTGTTCATGTCATTTTTTTCCCAGTGCTAGAAATGTATTGACTTCCGAAAGCCATTCCCCTACCATGGGGGCTCCAGTGGAGACCCATTTTAGTACCACCATTCTGTGGGAAGCAAACCATAATCTTGCTGCTAAGTTAGTTGAGTCAAAATATCCTTTTATGCAAGTGAGCGTGGAATTGCTGAAATGTGTACCAAGAGCCGTAATAATTATGATAATTGCAGAAACCCAATTATGTTAATGGACCTGCGCGCTGCTATGTGAATTTCACCAACAGAAACCTATACTTGGATTGCTCACACCTCCCATACTCTCATATGCGTATGAATAAATCAAACTATATACAATATATGGTGCCGCGCTCCACTGTGCTGCATAATACAACATGTGCTAACACGATGTAATACACATGTGCTGTTCCCACCTGAACAAACAGAATTACCAAAAAGCGAAATATAAAATAATACAAAAAAATCCCATTGATGCTGGTGTCCTAAACTGGAGTGGCACTATATATACACAGTTCACAATGATATAAAATCCTAATGGTTCTTCTTCATACACTTCACTTACTCTGTGACTCAATTGTGCTGCACACCGTGTTTAACCCCTTCACCAGATGTGCTCTCACCTGGGGCAATGGACCACATGTAATAATATGGTCTATTTGCGCTTTTGTCCCTCCAGAGGGGACTTACAGAAATATTTCCAGATATCAACAGGAAATTAAACTTCCTCCTCCTTCTACTTGCTCCTCCACTCAGCCATATACATGTAAAGAAACACCATACATAGTGCTTTATCCTTAAAACCACATGTCTTTATTATTAAAAAACAACACCTTCAGGAATAAAACATTTTCATGGTGCTTCCATCACATCAGACTGTAAACTTATATAACCGCATGTAATACCACTGCATCCACCAATTCTCCAGGGTATAGCAATATGAATTACAACAAGTACCCTCGATGTCCGGTACGAGCGTTGTGATGTCAAGCCCCTCCCCTACGCGTTGCGCAACAGGGTCACGTGGCTTCCTCAGAGGGATACAGGGGGGACACAATCCCAATATCGTGCTAATTTTGGACATCACCATAGGAAGTGTACAACATCATCTGGAGCTGCACCACACTTATTACAACAGGGGTTGCCCCAGACTCCTATCTGATGCAAAAAGCCTGGAGTTCTATATGCCCTGTGAAAAGTAAAGAATTGAGTCAACCTATGAGAACAAGACATGGAGATCTGGGGCAAAGACTGTAGTATATCTTCCCAAAGTTCTTCGGGTGTAACTCCCAAATCATTTCCCACTTTTGTTTGCAACGTACAGTAAAGTTTCCTGAAGGTTCATGTAGTAGGGGGTATAAAGTAATGATATAAGGCCTTGTGCCTGTGGATCATAATAGCTCGTCAAGGATTGCAGCGTTAGCAAATACCAAGGCTGAGTATCCAGATTGAGCCTGTAGTGCATGTCAAAGCTGGAGGTATTGGTAAAATTATATTTTGTTCAGTGAAAAATTTGAATGCAATTGCTGAAACAGTACGAGTTGTCCTTCAGCATTTTTCCAGTCATAAAAGTTCTGGAAAAATATAATTTTCCCATAGTGGGGTATATCTGGTAGGGCCAACTAAATCCAGTACATTCATGGAAATTTCCAATATATTAACTGAGTTGTATCCATGGGGCACCTTTTGAATTTTCTGATACAATAGAGTAAAATGGATACTGGTTGTTGTAAATATAAAGAATGTCTCTTCTTTCATTGATCTGGATTATAAATCTCTCTGTAGTTTAAGTAGAACTCCAGGCAGACAGCTATATGTTAACTGTTTTACCCTACAAAGAATTTGTAGTTTTGGTCAACCATTCTTGTGATAACATCACTTTGTCAGTCAGTAAGATCACTCTGTTACGTCTAAAAATACATCCATGTATAGTATATAGCCAGGAACACTGATCATTGTATTTTGACAGCATGGAAGTCTCCCCGCCATAGAATACAATACCACAGTGGGGAAGATTCCCCCCATCCACATTGAATGTGTGGATAGAGAAGTCAGCGCTTTCCTTTTTTTTTTTTTTTTTTTTTTTCTTCTTCTTTCAACCCACTGTTTGAACTAAAAAATAAATCCTGCATGGCCAGCCTTAGTTTAGCGTTAAAGTGGTTGTATGCCCTGAAAAAAAAAACAAAAAAAAACTGTAAGGTAAAGGCATAATGAGCCAGTATGCATTGCATACATGCGGGAGTCCTCCATTTTGGCAAGGTCCGGCACCATCCGCAGGCATGCAGCTGCTGATGTCAGATGAATATCTTCTAAACCGTACAGATTTAGGAGATATTAATTTTACCTACAAGTATAGGCTTATCTGTAGGTAAAAATGTTGAAGCGGGGTATACAACCACTTTAAATCTTCCCGGGAAGCTCCAAGTGCTCACTGCTCCCAAGCTGCAAACAACCATGCCTCTCTGTGGGCATGCAGGCTGCCAGCCTTTGGAGCCCAATCACACTCCAATGACAACACTTCCTTAAAAAAATTATTATTGATCAAAGTGTACATTCAGATTCCCGTCTAGTAGACCCTTCTCTCTAATGCGGTTCATCCGCCTGGGCTTAAACCAAGCACAGATGGGTGAATTGCATTATTGAATGTGCAATGTTTGATTAATAAAGATTTTTAAGGAAGGGTCATCATTGTAGTGCAACCCTGATTTCAGCACTAGATCAGCTCAATGAACAGAGGAAGATGGTGATCACATGAAGGGGCTGAAGGCAGAGAGGTGACATAGGTAGCTGAACATCCTGGAAGATAAATTGCTTGGTACAGAACTATTTGTGTCACTCGTTTGGCTGTGCAGTGCAGACATTGTGTGGGCATCAAATGAATGGCTGTAGGGAATATGGAATCCTTTGGTTGGTAAAACAGTGAGCATATACAAGTATGTACAGCTATGTATTTCATTTGATTTATTAGAGCTTTGCTTTACTAATTGTGACATCCACAAGCAACTATTAAGCCTGTCACTTTCTTCTTTGTAAAATTATTAAGAAAAAAACATGGGAAGCTAATTACTTGTCAGAAGGAACTACATGTGTTGCCAGTATTAAAAAAATAAATAAATACATAAATAAATTAAATAAAGAGAATCAAATTGGTTATTGTAGGCAGTATAGATCTTCTTATTTCAGACTGTTACAGCAAGCTGCCCTATGCTAACCTAGGAAAGCCTTCTAGAAAGGAGACCTAGGCTTGGCAGTAAAAGTGTTGTTACCTGATCAGTTTCATTCACAAGAATGCTGTATAAATGCAGAAGTAGAAGGTATGACAGTACAGCTGACGTGTGATATGTGCAGTCTGGTTCCTCATACTAGATATAGATCTGAAAGTATCTGTTTTCACTGCAGCCTGGTATCAGCTTGGTCTGCACAGGGTGTAAGCATGCACATGCAGCCTATATGAATGTTCTGTTTTTACCTGTGGGTGTCTGAAAGCTAAGCAGATCTAAAATACACAGATGAATGCAGCTCTATATCAATTAATACATCCATATATGCATTTATTTTATATAAGCCACCAAGTACAACTGCACGTTTTATTTTATTTTCTTCATCAGCTCATCCCCCAGTTATTGCCCTTTCGTATCACTTGACCCTCCCTTCTTAATTGTAAGCTCTAATGAGCAGAGCCCTCTGATTCCTCCTGTATTGAATTGTATTTTAATTGTACTGTCTGCCCTAATATTGCAAAAGCGCTGCACAAACTGTTGGCGCTATATGAATCCTGTATAATAATATAAGCAGTGTAAGTACCTGAATTTGACTTAATACCAGCCTTTTGCAAATCACTCTACAGCAGAGCTCAGACTTGGAGAGCATCACACAGAGCCAGTCAGCTGTGCTGCCGTGCAAAGGGCATGCTGATTAGAAGAGCAATGCCGTCATTAGGGCTGGTGTCACCATCATTATCAATAAAAAACGGCCCATGTTTATGTCAGACATTCCCACAGAAGCTGGCTGAGCATGCTGAAAAACCAGCAGCCGACCAGCTCCCGATCAGCCCAATGGAGAGCTCTGACTGGAGTGTTTTGGCGACGGGGGGGGGGCATCCCTTGTCAGAACACAACAGTTCTGCGGGGGAGATCGCTGTATTAACATTGGATCCTTAGTGCAGCGGCTCCAACACTAAACCTGTGTTTTTGTTCCAGGCCTAAGGGCTCTGTTAGGCAGCCAGAGGCAGTGCTGCGCAGTGCACATACAACACTTTCAGCACCATGCAACACACATAAAAAAACATTGTCGGGCAGTCGCTGAATAATCACCATGCATTTCCTTTGCAGTCTTAAGGATTCTCATCTTATGCAGGCTCTCAGCTTCACTGAATGCTGTAGAAGTCTCCCTCTCTGCTGCCCACACCTCTGCCTACTTCCTAAACTCTGGATGTTGCTCTCCACTCAACCTGCCCTGTCACACTGTGTCACAGGGAAAAAGTAAACTCAGAGGGCCCAGTCCAGCTGGGAGCCCAGCGCTGCATCCCATGACTGTACACCAACACAAAGCATCGTCTGTGTATATAAAGGAGCATGGGGAAGCTCATGTCCACTATGGGGGTGGTAGTGACACAGCCACAAATGATCCACAATGGCTCAAAAGTGAAATGGTCCAGAAGTATTTAGACAGAATAAAGGTAGATAAAGCACCTGGACCAGATGGCAGCCATCCACGGATCGTAAATTAATTGAGCTCTGTCATTTCAAAGCCATTGTATCTAATTTTTAGGGACTCCTTAATGACTGGAATAGTACCACTGGATTGACGTCGGGCCAATGTGGTGCCCATATTTAAAAAGGGATCAGAGTCTTTACCAAGTAACTATAGACCTGTTAGTTTAACTTCTATAGCTGGGAAGATACTGGAGAGTTTAATAAAAGACCACATAGATGAGTTCTTGTTGGAAAAAATGTTTTAAGCAACAGACAGCACAGATTCATGAAAGACAGAAGTTGTCAAACAAACCTGATTTCTTTTTATGAGGAGGTAAGTAAAACCTTGCACAGAGGGGTGGCTGTGGACGTGGTATACTTGGACTTTGCAAAAGCGTTTGACACTGTTCCCCACACACAGCTAATGTGTAAGGTAAAGTCTACAGGCTTGGAAAGATCAATTTGTAAATGGATAGAAAACTGGCTAAAAGACCGAATTCATAGAGTAGTGGTTAATGATTCTTAGTCTGAATGGTCTAAGGTTATCAGTGGTGTACCCCAAGGTTCAGTGTTGGGACCCTTACTTTTCAATATATTTATAAATGATATAGGGTCTGGGATTAAAAGTACCATTTCAGTGTTTGCAGATGACACCAAGCTATGCAGTGGAATAACTTCCTTGCAGGATGTCTCCCACTTACAAGCCGACCTCAATGCACTGTCTAATTGGGCGACTATGTGGCAAATGAGGATTAATATTGATAAATGTAAAGTTATGCACTTGGGGGCCAAGAATATGCATGCATCATACATACTAGGGGGGAGTACAACTGGGGGAATCCATAGTGGAGAAGGATCTGGGGGTGTTGGTAGATCATAAGCTTAATAATGGCATGCAATGCCAAGCTGCGGTTTCCAAAGCAAACAAAATCCTTTCTTGTATTAAGAGAGGTATGGACTCCAGAGATAGAGACATTATTTTGCCCCTGTACAAATCATTAGTAAGACCTCATCTGGAATATGCAGTTCAGTTTTGGGCACCAATTCTCAAAAAGGATATTGGGGAACTGGAGAAAGTGCTGAGAAGGACAACCAAACTAATAAAAGGCATGGAGGAGCTCAGCTATGAGGAAAGATTCGAGGAACTGAATTTATTCTCTCTTGAGAAGAGGAGATTAAGGGGGGATATCATCAACATGTACAAGTATATAAGTGGTCCATATAGAGAACTTGGTGTTGAGTTATTTACTTTAAGGTCATCACAAAGGACAAGGGGGCACTTTTACGTCTAGAGGAAAAAAGATTTCATCTACACATTAGGAAAGGTTTCTTCACAGTAAGAGCTGCGAAAATGTGGAATAGACTCCCTCCAGAGGTAGTTTTGGCCAGCACGGTTGATTGCTTTAAAAAAGCCTGGATTTTTTCCTTAATGTAAATAATATAACTGGGTACTAACATTTTTAGGTAAAGTTGATCCAGGGTGTATCCAATTGCCTCTCGGGGGATCAGGAAGGAATTTTTCCCCCGTTTTATAGCAAATTGGATCATGCTTTTCTGGGGTTTTTTGCCTTCCTCTGGATCAACTGTGGGTGAAGGATTGTATATGGCAGGGATATGCAATTAGTGGACCTCCAGATGTTGCAGAACTACAAATGACACCCAGAGGCATGATGTGACTTGTAGTTTTGCAACAGCTGGAGGTCCGCTAATTGCATATCCCTGGTATATGGGATTGTTCGGTTATATAGAATTTTTTTTTGGTTGATCTAGATGGACTTGTGTCTTTTTTCAACCTGACTAACTATGTATCATGGGAATTGTAGTCCATCCCTCACCACAGTGCCCCGTCTGCTGGAAAAGACTACAACTCTGGCCTGCCAGGGCCATCTGAGTTTACTTTTGCCCAGTGACACAGTGTGACAGGGGCCCCTGGAGCAGGGACGGGGGTCACAATTGCAACCCCTGTAGCTACGCCAGTGGGTGTCACCCCCATAGCGATGCCACTGTAGAAGAGAGCAGAGTGACATAGAGCTGAGTTAGTTTGTGTGCTGTTTCTCCTTTCAATGTCCTGTCAGAGAATGGGTGTGGGGGAGACCTGTAAGTGTAAGGCAAAGCCATACTCAGAGAAAATTTCTTTCCTGCAACCACAGGAATCCCTCCCCTCGAACCATTGTCTTCTCCACTGCCGGGAGAAGACAGTGATAATTGCTAGCGGCTATACCAGCTGCTAGCGATGATCACATGTAAAATGCGGCAGGCTGGTTATACCCAAGTTAATCATTCAATCAACTTGGTACATTCAGCCTGCCCATACATGGTTCCAATCTCGGCCGATTCAGTAAGAAGATATTTGAACCGTCTATGGCTGGCCTAACTGAACTGCAACAATCAGGATCACTCCCTAGCCAGACAGGGCTATACTATATGACAGAGCTGTGTAAATCTCAGGATTGGATGTACAAAAATGCAAATCATCTGAAAGCTAAAGCTTCCTTCTATGTATTTCGTCTGTGCATTTAGCGGTTTGCTTGGCTTTCAGTTGCAAATGCGCATTTTAAATGCAAGCAGTCTATGTACATGAATTTGACTTGGTAACTGGCTCTTGAAGTCTCTACACAGCAGAACTGAGACTGACTAAGGGAGAAGCAGCAAAAAGAATCAATCAGTTGTACCTCAAGGGGCATGCTTAAGCTGGCCATAGATGGATTGAATCTCGGCTGGTTCATCTGTGAGCAGGCTGTTTGTACCCAAGTTGACCCCCCCCCCCCCCCACCGCCAGGGTAAACACAATAGCTCAGCGGTAGGGTTTCCCCATCAATGCTGACTGTATTGATGGGGGATTATGTGTTTGCAGAAAAGAAAAGCTCATCTATGGGCCTACCTTAGGTGGGAGACCTGTAAGCGTTGAACTGCAGCAGAGAAAAATTAAGTATCTTTCCCTGCCAGACTGGGCTATGCTGTGTGGCAAAGCTGTGAAAATTTCAGAACTGGATGGGCAGAAATACAATTCCTTTGGCAGCTATATGTTATCTGTGTTTTATTTGCCTAGGTATTTCAGTTTTAATACTTTGTTGACCTCTCATATCAGAGATAATTTAACCTTTTTAGTCTCAAAGTTCACAGAACACACCCATTTATGTTGCTGATTTCAGTTTGGCTATCTTTGTTTCCTTGGTCTTCAAAGTTCTTTGTCTAATGAGAGAGACCTACAGTAGTTCACGTTCAGTGTACATCATGGGTGCTCAACCTGTGGCCCTCTAGCTGTTACAGAATTACAAGTCCCATGAGGCACTGCAAGCCACTGACATTCACAAGCATGACTCCCAAAGGCAGAGGCATGGTGGAACTTGTAGGTCCACAACAGCTGGAGGCCACAGGTTGAGCACCCATGGTGTACAGAGAGCTCTATGTAGGTGTAAATGTGTGCGGATGTAAAACTTCTATGATTTAGCACAAGTATTAAAGTAGAATTCCTTCCTAACACTAACTGTTTAAAAGTGCCCCCCCCCTCCTCCTCCAACCTTTTGCTGCCTAACTTGTTTTAAAAAAATCGGTATACAGTAAAACCCTGTTTTGAGAGCGTTTTGCAAGACGAGCAAAAATTTTAAATACATTTTGACTTGATATACAAGTGATGTCTTGATATGCAAGTAGCGTCCCATCACAACTGCGTATAAAAGAGAAGAGAGGCGCCTCTAAGTGTAGCAATATGGTTACATTTAATGAAGGTACAACATTTAGCAACTCACATGGTTGATGATTAAAACAGTCACATCTAAGTATGCAAGCATCCGGGGTAAAGCTGTCCACATAGACCATCCTCCGCACCGTCATCAATGTCATTCCTTCCATGCTGCACTCCATGAGCGCTTCAAGCCTCGCTTTCAGATCGCTTTTCTGCAGGGTAGTCTTCCCGGTCACGATTGCAGACTGACAGCTGTGAGAGCCGGATGTGCGGAGGATGGTCTATGTGGACAGCTTTACCCCGGATGCCTGCATACTTAGATGTTCCTCTTTTAATCATCAACCATGTGAGTTGCTAAATTTTGTACCTTCATTAAATGTAACCATATTGCTACACTTGGAGATGCCTCTCTTCTCTTTTATACTCTGTAGCTCCTGCTGGATTTTGCTTCTAATCCCCTTGTGGAGGCTGCCATTTGTGGATGGACATTTTATGGTTACACAACCTATCACATTGTTATAATCTTTTTATATGGACTATAAACTGAAGGACTTATGAATAAATGGTTGTGAAACGAATCATCTGAGTTTTCATTATTTCTTATGGGGAAATTCGCTTTGATATACGAGTGCTTTGGATTACAAGCATGTTTCCGGAACAAATTATGCTCGCAATCCAAGGTTTTAGTGTACTTCCCTGTTTCAATCCTCTATCGGAGGCCATAATTCTACTTTTTAAGCGTATCTCCACTTTTGCAGCCAAATTGGGATAACAGTTTTGTTTAAGTGTTTTCATTCATATAATAAAAAATATTTAAAAATGCTTCTTATATTTTAAGTGGTTTTTACTTGCCTAACCCAACTACACAGCTTCCTCCTATGTATTGCTAAAGTATAACTAAAAACCCAAACTTTTTTTTAGGTTTGGCGAGGGGTTAGAACCAACGCTGTATCTTTGCCTAGGCCAACGGCAGCACTTTGCAGGGGGGCATCACGAAAAGAGTACCTGCAGCACGAAAAGCTTGCACTTTTAATGCTGTCGGTATGATAATACAGCCAGGGCTTCCATCAGAGGGGGACAGCCCATACATATATGGGGGTGGGCGTCCCAAAGGTCCCAGGCGGCGGACCCCAACCAATCAGTTGTTGTGCGGGCAGCTGGCATTCCGCAACCGTGTGGGGAGTCACAAGAGTTTAGTTAGGCCTAGGGCAGCACAAAACCTAGATACACCACTGGTTAGAACACCTGTCAGATTTTTATTGCTGTCTGTGCCCCAATTAGGGAATTTCACCCCCTCTATTTATTATGTTTACCATTATCACGGAAAATGAAAGTAAAAGAAAATTCCAAATTGTGGGCCCCTAGAACTGTAATAGAGGGGGAAATCTTCCAATGGGGACACTAGATCCTGTGTCTTAGGGTTTCCCAGTGGATTCCCTTATTTGCTCCAGATTTGACTGCAAAAGTGGAAATACACTTTAAAAACAATTTTGGTGCAAATAAAGAAGAGTGTTTTCAGTACAGCTCACATTTTGGAACATAATTGTGCAGTGCAGATCACATTTCATGATTTGTATCATTACATAGGTATGATCTGTAAATACATCCCAGTGACTTGTGTGACTTCTCCTGTTTCTAGGACTGCTCAGACTGTGACGGCACAGGGCCTATGTATTTTCTGGGTTGTGGATATAATGCTTTCCCTGTTGGTTCAGAATATGCTGATTTTCCTCACATGGACGACAAGCAAAAAGACAGAGAAATACGGAAGTTTCGTTACATTGTTCACGCAGAGCAGAATGCCATAACATTCAGGTAAGATGTTACAGAATAAAGGATCGGCAAAAATAAAAGCAGCCACTGGTTTAAACAGAGTATTTATACATACCTGTTAATACATACTGTATTCAATCATTTCTGTGTAGAGGTTTTTACTCCAAATGTCTTCCTGAGAAGCAATCTGCAGGTATAAACCGACAATGTGGTAAAGAAAAGCCGGTGATAGATGGTTCAAATCTTGGCAGGTTCAGTGGGGACTGGCCGACATTCGATCTATGTATGGGCAAACTGAATGTACCCAAGTCGATCCATAATTTGACTTGGGTTCAACCAGCATGTCAGATTTTCACCATGCAATTACTGGCAGCGGCTATAGCCGCTAGCAATAATCACGGTGTTCTGGCAGTTATGACTCCCAGCACCCCCCTGCCAGGAGAACACGATAGCTCTAAAGGAGAGATTCCCCCATCAACACTGGCTGTATTGATGGGGAAATCACTAGAGTTTTTCCTGCAACCAGAAGATCGCACAATCTTTGGCCTACCGAAGACTGGGGAGGTACGGCTGGGAAAAAGAAAAGAAGAGGAGTGCAGGGACACATAGGTGAGATATTTTTAAATTTTTAACACCCATGATTCTACCAGTGTCACACATTACGCTTTGATAAGCACTGTTATAGAAGTTCATTGGCAACCTCTACTTTCTTTAAGCATAAAATGGCTGATAACATACAATGATAACCTATGCAGAAAATGATTTCAAATGGTTCTAAAGGCAGAAGGTTTTTTTTACCTTAATGCATTCTCTGCATTCATGTAAAAAAAAAGAAAAAAATACTTCTGCATGTAGTCGCTGCATGATAGTTGCCTGAGCCTGATCGTAATCCAGCGATGTGCAGGAGAGTGCTCTTTTCCTCCTCATTGGCCCTGAGACAGCAATGGGAGCCATTGGCTCCTGCTGCTGCCAATCACAGCCAGTGACAGTCAATAGACGCAGACAGTGAGGCTCGGGAACTAGCCCACACGAGTACCCCCATAGCAAGCGACTTGCTATGGGGGCACTCAGCAGGGGGAGGAGCCAGGAGCTCCAGCAGGGGACCCAAGAAGAGTAGGATCTCTGCTCTATGCAAAATGATTGCACAGAGCAGGTAAGTATAACATGTTTTGTTATTTTAAAAAAATTAAGTTTAGAATCACTTTAATCACTTCCCGCTTGCTGTACAATAAAATGACAGCAGACGGGGAGCAGTCTCGTTCTGGAACTAGGTAATATGATGGCGCCCTAGAACCAGCGTGCGGCAATCGTGGTTCCTAGGACATGGCGCAACCCTGATCTCGGTAAAGAGCCGGTGATACGGTTCTTTACCCATATGATTGGCTGTGTCCAATTACAGCCGGTCACATGTAAACAAGGAAATTCGTTTATTGGATCTCCTCGGCTCACACTGACAGAGTGTGTGGCGAGGAGCAACGATCAGCGGCATCTCCTCGTAGGGGAGACCTGTACAGGTAATCAGGGCACTGATCATCAGTGCCCTGATTACAGTACAGCCCCAGCAGTGCCCATCAGTGCCACCAATCAGTGCGCATTAGTGATGCCCATCAGTGCCTGCTCATCACTGCTGCCTATCCGTGCCGCCTATTAATACCCATCATTACCACCTATCAGTGCCACCTATCAGTGCGGCATATTAGTGCCTCCTCATCAGTGCCCATCAGTGCAGCATAATAGTGCCTCCTCATCAGTGCCCATCAGTGTCACATCAGTGTACATCAGTGAAGGGGAAAAAATTCTTATTTACAAAATTTACTGGCAGAAACTAAGAAACTTTTTTTTTTTAAATAAATTTTCGATTTTTTTTTTTTAGTTTTTTAGCAAAAAATAAAAACCCAGCAGTGATTAAATACCACCAAAAGAAAGCTCTATTTGTGTGGGTACAGTGTTGCATGACTGCGCAATTGTCATTCAAAGTGTGACAGCGCTGAAAACTGGCCTGGGCAGGAAGGGGGTGAAAGTGCCCGGTAGGCAAGTGGTTAAAGCCTAAGGGCCAGTTCACACCATAGAAACACAGTCCGGATGCGTTCCGGATGCTTTTCTGCATGCGCGTTTTTGACGCTTTTCCGGTCCGTTCCGGTGCGTTTTTGATGCAGTCCAGTGCAGTTTTTTCCCCCTTTTTTTCTTAGGACATGTGCATTCCAGTGCGTTTTTGGTGCATGTAGGTGCATTCCAGTGCGTTTTTGGTGCATGTTGGTGCATTCCAGTGAGTTTTTGGTGCATGTAGGTGCGTTCCGGTGCGTTTTTGATGCATTTTACCGCGTTCCAGTACAGTTCAGTGCATGAAAAATGCAGCATGTTCTACTTTTTTTTCTGGAGCTGGAACTGACTGCACTGGTGTGAACTATGCCATTGGAAACCATATAACCTACTTTCCATGCATTTTTGATGCAGAATAAAAACGTACTGGACTGCGTGTGGTGTGAACTGGCCCTAAGTGCAGCCAAAACCACAAACAAAAAAATCAGCACAAGGGACATATCTTACAGTCAGTAGGATATGTCTCTTGTTCTGATTCCTCTTTAGGCGAAGTTAATACAACTAACAGCATGTCACGGGCTCTTACCAAGAGAGCCCAACTATGCCCGCCCTTTCCATCCTGCTCTGCCATTTATAGAAGCCATATTACAACTTCTGTGAATGAAACCGGATCTAAAAATGGAGGACGGGTGGATGATTGATTCATCCGTCCCTTCATTCGTAGATCCTGTTTCATTCACAGAAGTTGTAGTACAGCTTCTATGAATGGCGGAGCTGGATAGAAAGGGTGGGTATAGTCAGGCTCCCTTACATGCTGATTTTTTTGCTGCACTTAGGAACTTTAATATGTTAACCTAACTGACCCTTTTAACACTGAATTTACAAACAATATTTGGTCCCTGCCAAAGTATGGCTCCTAATTTTGATTCTTCAGACCTATACAGTAGAATGGACGAAAGCTTTTAAATAAAATATTTTAAAACCTTTTTTTGGGGGGGGGGGCCAGAAGAGTTCATAAAAAAACAAAGACGCATGCTGGTGCTCTAAAAATAGTTCAGTAAATACAAAATTCTTATCTAAAACTTTTCCCATATGGGATATAATACTACTAGGCAATTTTCAAACACCTCTAACAATTATATATCCAAGAGTTAGATCTAGTAGAGTCTAAAAAATATCAGTGCATCCTACTAAGAGGGGTATAAAATGTCTACTATATGTACAGTTGTTGGTGGCACCTGAACATAATGCATGTATGAGCTTGCTGGATATCTCATTGCAAACCATGGTACCCCTGTGTTGCTTAATAAGATTCTGCTCCTCTGGTAAGGCTTTCCAAAAGTTTAAGGAGCGTGTTTGTAGGAATTTGTGTCCATTCAGTCAAACAAACATTTGTGAGTTAGATGCTGGTGTTGGGTATGAAGATTTCATTCACAATCACCTTTCCAATTTATCCCAAAGATGTTCGGGAGTGTTGAGGTCAAGACTTACCACTCCAGTTCCTCCACACCAAGCTCATCTTACCATATATGTATGGAGCTGGCTTTGTGCACAGCGGCCCAGTCATTCTGAAGCAGAAATGGGTCTTCCCCAAACTCTTGCATAAAGATGAAAGCCCATAGTTGCCTAAAATGTCTTTGTATCCTTTAGCATTAACAGTACACTTCACTGAAAACATCTGCACACCCAGTTTTTTAGTGGTATGTCCACATACTTTTGGCCATTATAGTTAGATGCAATAGTCAAGTGTTCACAAACTTTTGGTCATACAGTGTACACCCCACCCAAGGTTAAGCTGGCCATAGATGGTTTGAAATTCAGTGGGTCCCTGCTGAACCAGCCAAATTTTGATCCATCTATGACCAGCTTAAACTATCCATCTATCTATGGCCATTCCCGCTCAACAGAAGTCAGTCTAATGATAGACTTCTGTTGAATGGAAATGTTGTATGATTTTCATTCAGTCAGCGGCTGCAGCTAATCGACTGCAATGCTGATCAGTGTATATTAAGAGCGGAGGAATCCCCGCTGTCTGAATAGAATAGCACAGTGGGGAGGATTCCTCCATCCAGCTAAATTTTGTGTGAATGGGGAATGCATACTTTTTCTTCAATCAGCCCATTGGCTGATCGAAAAAAAAAAAAAAAAATAAGACCCATCTATGGACAGCCATAGGATGGGGCAGCCTTGAACAATTCATAAGAATTAATGTGCAGGGCCCTCTGATCCCTCCTGTATTGATTTGTATTGTAACTGTACTGTCTGTCCCCATGTTGTAAAGCAATGCACAAACTGTTGGTGCTATACTGTATAAATCCTATATAATAATAATAGGAATTCAGACACATAGCTAATCTTAAAAATAATATTTTACAAAGATCTCTTAAGCAGACAGAAACACCAGATTTAGATTAAGAAAAGTAAGAGAAATACCACTTCCTGAAAGCATCTCACTGTTTGTAAAGTTTGAAGCATAAGTAAAGCTTGGTATACACTGATAGAGTTTTGAATGAAAATTCTCAGTACGTTTGAATATCATTTAAAAGTAGTTCAAGGTTTCATTTGCTTTTAAGATTCAATTTTGGAATGAATAATTTAAATGACAAACCACATGTACTGTTAGAAATTCGTACATTCGAGAAACATTTTCCATACTGGTCCTTTGAATTTCCTTGTCAATGCGGTTGAAAAGGAATGTCGATTTGACCCGACTAATTATTAGAATAGTCAAACATTTTTACAAAGGCAAATGTTGAATCAAACTCTATTAGTGAATATCCAGCTTTACTACTTCCCCCATTTCATATATTTAGGATTTCCTGTTACTTCAGCTGTCATCATGTCCTTGTATTCCCAATCCCTTTGCAGATACAATGAGATTAAACCGGATGAAAACAGCATGATCTTTGTGACAAAATGTCCATGTGATGAATGTGTCCCCCTGATTAAAGGCTCCGGCATCAAGCAGATCTATGCTGGAGATGTGGATATTGGAAAGAAGAAGGCTGACATTTCATACATGAAGTTTGCAGAACTCAAGGGAGTCAGTAAATATGTAGTACGTGTTGAAGAAAACTCGTTCTTTAACCACCAACCGCTATAAAAACATATCCAATCAAAAAACTGTAAAAAATCAAATTTCTTCATAGGTTTAGGCCAGTATGTATTGCTACACATTTTTTGGTAAAAAAAACATCCCAATAAGCGTATATTGATTGGTTTGAGCAAAAGTTATTGTGTCTACAAACGTGATATATTTACGGAATTTTTGTTCTATTTTTTTTTTGTCTTCTCACAGCAAAAGCGGGTAGCCAGCGGCGCGCATGCGCGCCCCGGACCCAGAAGTGCTGGATCATGTACTAGGTATGTGATCCTGCACAGGAGAGCCGCCTTGCCACTGCATATATACAGTATACGGTCGGCAAACGGTTAATATTTAAATACATTTTATACACACTGATGCATTTACCTTGTGCAGTTCCCTTTTCCTTTCAAGTTCATTTCTGTTCTTTACCAAAAGTTATTTTCTTTTTATGTGGAAAAAGTGTGCAATTGCAAAAAAAATAAAAATGATTGCATGAAAGGTATGGTTATAAAAACTTTGGTTTTCAAGTAGTGCTAGATTTATAAGGCCCCTTTCACATGGATGAGCCGATCAGGTCTGCCTGTCAATTTTTTAGGCAAACCCGATCGGACCATTCATTATCCTCTATGGAGAGGCAGATGTAAATGGCCATGTGTCTGTTTACACCTGCTGACATCCGATCCAATCCACTAAAAACAGACCAATGAGGATCCGTTCCCCATCTGTTTAGCGGATTGGATGGCAGTCAGGTGCAAAAAGACAGCCAGTCTTTTTACATCCAACCGCCCATAGAGGAGAGCAGGCTGACTCTGTTCTTCATAAGCGGAGCAGGCACAGACCGGCCATCCACCTGCTCAGCAGAAATCAGTGGACAGATTCCCCGCTAAGCAGGCGGACTTCTGACTGGGTCCACTCTGTGTGGGAAGGACCTAACTGGGCCAAAAAAAGTGCTTGCTAAAAATTCCAATATGAATAAAGATAAGAATCTCCAGGTTACAAAACAAACAGTAGTAAAGTTCTGTTTTGTCAGCATTGGCTAGGATGTACTTTGAAAAATATTTAGTAAATGACATTTAAAGATATCTTAGAATAGGGTTACAATGTGCGACCAAAACCTGGAGATTATAGGATATGTACAAGCACAGTATGATGCATAGGGCCTTTTTTTCGCTCCGCTCTAAAATAAGGGTGCTGGACTGCAGAAACGTATAGGCTGCTGTGTATGGCCTTCTTATGGGAAAACACTAGGTGCCAAGCTGTCACTGGCTTTAGTGTTGCCTGGTTCATTTCCCACAGCTTTGGAGAGAAGGAAACTCAGAAGTAAAGACAGAATTCCTGCACTGCATTCCTATTCTGGCCCAATTTTTATTTTTACTAGTAATGGTGACGATCGGCAATTTTTAGCTGGACTGCGACCATGCGGCGGACAAGTTGGACACTAAGTGACACTTTTTGGGGACCAGTGACAATAATACAATAATCAGTGCTAAAAAAAATGCACTGTCACTGTATAAATGACACTAGTAGGGAAGGGTTAACATCAGGGGCGATCAAAGGGTTAAGTGTGCTCCTAGGGAATGCTCTCTTACTTTGACAGAACCAGGTTAAATCAACTTAAACTTCAAAGTGGATCGGGGTGGGTGACACAGAAACTGTTACTGTCATGAATGGGCAAAGTGACAATGTCTCTATTAACTAAGTTTTGAAACGTTTCTGTGGCTGTCTTGTTAAACTTTGTTTTATTTCAACAGTGGCAGAAAAACCCGCAGAGTTCTTGTTCTGATAATTCATCTGATTCCAGCTATGAGGAGAGAGTGAGTATGCTCTAAATTGCTTGTAGCTTTCCAGCCCTACAGCTTGCTACCTAGCCCACTGTTGTGTTAAAGCGGTGTTAAACCCAAAACCAAAAATGTAATGTATTGCAGCTTACCAATTGTTACAGTGGTTGAAAGCCCCGGTTCACACTGGTGTGATGGGGGAACCCTGCGAATCCACTGCGGGTTCCCGCATCGCACCCGACTCGCACGGCAGTTCACACTGCCCTATGCGAACTGAAGGGAGTGTCAATACATTGTTAATGACACCCCCTTTTCAGCTCGCATATCGCAGTGCGAACTGCAAACTCGCACAGGAATCGGTTCGCATGGGTATGAACACTCATGCAATCCGGTTCTGGTGTGGACCAAAAAAAGGGTCCTGTGCGAGCTTGGTCCGAATGCAATGTGATATCAGCCATACAATCTGTATGGCTGAAATCGCATCGCATGGACATCGCATGTCATTTGCGAATCACATGCAGTCTCGCTGAGCGCACTGGTGTGAACCAGGGCTCAAGGCTGAAGGTTTTTTACCTTCATGCATTCTAAAAAAAACCTTCAGTGTGCAGCCCCCCCATATTTATCTAAGCCCAATCTCAATCCAGTGATGTGCACGAGAACCAAGGCTCTCCCGGGTCTCTCCCTTCCTGATTGGCTGACATACAGCAGTGAGAGTCATTGGCTCCCACTGCTGTCCATCACAGCCAGAGAAGCGGGAGTTGGGGGAAGGGCTGAGCCGGCTCTGGAGTGAGCACGCAGGAGAACCCCCACAGCAAGTGGCTCGGGGAACCTGAGAAAAGGAAGATGGGGGCTGCTCTGTGCAAAACCACTGCACAAAGCAGGTAAGTATGACATGTTTGTTTTTGTTTTTTTAACCGCTCCAGCTCCGGAAGGTTTACCCCCCTTCATGACCAGGCCTTTTTTTGCGATACGGCACTGAGTTGCTTTAACTGACAAATGTGCTGTCGTGCGACGCTGTACCCATATAAAATTGATGCCCTTTTTTTCCCACAAATAGAGCTTTTTTTGGAGGTAATTGATCACCTCTGCTTTTCTTTTTTTTGCGCTTTATACAAAAAAAAAGACCATTTTGAAAAAATACAAAACAATATTGTTTACTTTCTACTATAAAACACATCCGATAAAAAAATGTAAACAATTGAATTTCTTCATCAATTTAGGCCAATATATATTCTGCTACATATTTTTGGTAAAAAAAATCCCATTAAGTGTATATTGATTGGTTTACGCAAAAGTTATAGTGTCTACAAACTATGGGATATATTTATGGACTTTTTATTTACTTATTTACTGATAATGGTGGCGATCAGCGATTTTTAGTGGGACTGCGTCATTGCGGCGGGCAAATCTGACCCCAAATGATACTTTTTGGGGACCAGTGACACCAAAACAGTGATCAGTGCTAAAAATAAATGCACTGTCACTGCACTAATGACACCGGCAGGGAAGGGGTTAACTGTGTTCCATGAGTGTGCTTTCTTATTGTGTGGGTGATGGTTTAACTGAAGAAAGACAGAGATCCGTGTTCCTGCTTAGCAGAAACACAAGATCTCTGTCTTTCTTAGTAGCAGACCGGCGATCCGTTTACATAGGCAGACCGCTGTTCTGCCTCTCTCAGAACGATTGCCAGGATTCCGGTGGATATCAGGTCCGCTGGACCCACTGATTGGCTCCCGTTGTGTCCAGTCACAGCGGGAGTGGGGCTCCGGTGGTGCGCACCCCAGAGCCGAAGACAAAAATCACGTACAGGTACGCGATTTTGTGCTTAGGGACCGTTTTAAATGTGGTGTCTACATTAGGCTTTTTTCCCCCCCTCTGTTTTCACCTGGTGATCTGGCCAATAACACACCTCCTGTATTAGAGTGCCCCCACTCTGGATGAAGTTGCACAGGGGGCACCTTTGAACAGCAGCATTGGGTGGAGGGTAAAGTTAGATGTAGATTTAGATACATTAACAATTGAAGCCAACAGCTCACACTGCACTGAAGGCAACAGTTTATTTTTCTTTTGGGATAAAGGTTTTACAAGAATTGGTAAACTGCAATATAATAAATGTTTGCTTTAGTGTTTAATAACGCATTAAGCCCCGAACAACCAAATTGTCACAAGAAGGGATCAGATCTGCATTTGTGGGGCTGTGCATGGCCAGTTAACCACTTGCCGACCGCCGATCGGCATCTGACGGCGACAAAGTGGTTCGTTATCGCAAAACGCCGTCATACGACGGCGGCTGCGATAACGCGCACTGTGAGCGCGTGTGATTTCGTTTGTAAATAATATAACGTCAAATGGTTAAGAACATTTTGGAAATAGGGTTTTCTTTTTATTTGACAACGGAAGTCACGTCACACTCGACAACCGAAGTTAACAATTACATAGATTTAGATGTAGATTGAAATGGGAGGTGGGTTACGACGACAAGTTTCCACGGGGGACACGTTGAAGTAGGTCTCACCCCCGTGAGATTATGTCCTCCACACAATAACCGGTCTAGTGGTCCACTTTTGTCTCCCCCCCTTTTTTCGGATTACATCTGTGGTGTAAATTTTGCCAGGGATTCGTGTTTTAGCGCATGGACATGCACTAAAAACAGAAGCCGAGACCCCACGCGTGGTGGCCTCGGGGTGAG
>BLSH010450913.1:152735-176559 GCA_018402905.1 Glandirana rugosa | reverse complement strand
CCTACCGTCATTTTAGCGCAACCTGTTGTTTATAAAATAAGGCACTTGTGGACATCGCTGGAGAGAGATGGGGCACAAGTAAATATTAGGGGGGCTGCTGCACCCAGAATGTTTCTTATCTTAATGCATAGAATGCATTAAGATAAAGAAAACCTTCTGCCTTTACAGCCCCTTTAGGTCTAGTAATGAGGCCCGACTTAGCCCCCCGCATAAATCCGATAACAGCAAGGAAGGTGACAGACTAGAACAGCAGCTTGTCTAGGCTCAGATCATTTTCTGGAGACAAGAGGAATGCAGAAGGTGGGTATATGTGTCCACATTCTATCTCTCTGGGAATGTGATATAAACTTGCTTTGAGCCAAAACAAGCTCATGATATTGCATTCCCTTCTGGAGTCTCCTTACTAGCTGTTGTTGGATTTTCTAGGGGGGGGGGGGGATTCAGATTGGAATTAGAATTGGGAAGGACCCAGCAAAATGGGACAAAGTACTACATGTACTTTATCCCTTGGGAAGCAGAACAGTGTAAAACATTTGTAACGATCGTTTTTTAGCACTATCACGCTTGTTCAATGGAGAGTTCTTATTTTAAGCGTCGTTACCTATAAAAATCAGTCAGAATCCATCTTGTACTGGGTTCAATGTCTTTGGCTCTGTTGCTCTGGGTTTCTGAACTTAAGACTATGGGCTCTTTATATGAAGTTTTCAGGCAACCTCTTCCCATTACCATTCATATTGCTGCTGTTGCCTGTCACTATGTCTGTGTTTTATTTATTTTTTTTTGTTCCCACCAGTGGGAGAATTGTATTTCTGACAAGGGAGAAGCATGGTGCACAGTGGTTTGAAATTAATCATAGGGTCCTGCCATTGGAAGAGTTCAGCTTGGTGTCCTCTTGCTACATATGTGGGAGAATGAATAACAGCCCTGATAGGTCTCAGCTGTGCCTTATTTGCATCATATCAGCCACAGAAGCAATGAAGTACATTTATTTGTACAGTTAGAGATGAGCTGACAAAAACCTTGAGGGCGAGGTAGCGATCAGCTAGGAAAATCCTCTCACTGGTATGCAGTTTTCAGTATAATTGCTTTCTAGTTAAAGCATGAACCCACTACCTCATTTAACCAAAGGACACCATTAATAGCATGCATTTAGTAAATAGGGAAGTAAAATAGAACTGTCATAAATTAGAATGTAAAACTGTTTGCCCTTTCTGGGCAGACCCTACATTCGTGGTTAGCAAACTGCAGCAGATATAGGAAGCAGCTCTGCTGCTGTTAGTGTCTCATTGACTGATCTATGTTGTTTCTTTAATAGGAGGACGGTTATAAATGTCATTTTTGCATACATTTCAGTAATTTTTTGCACTACAAGGAATCTAAACCTCCTGAAGCACTTTAGTGTTGTATATAAAGTCTATGAAGTGAGCCTAGAATTCTGAACTGTGAACTTATAAAATGACAACACATGCAGCTATGGGATCTATTATGCAGAACTCCAGGTACATTGGAAATTTGTGTGTTTTTGATATAGGAACATAGCCAGGGCTGTTAAACCACTACTTTCCGATGTGTTTGACATGTAAAAATGGATTTAATGTGTGTTTGTCTACTTGCCTGCACATATTCTATCAAAAGGGACTCTTAGGCCCCATTCACACCTATGCAGGTTGCATTTTGCATATCCCAGGTGCATTTTGCGTTTTTCAATACACGTTTTTGATCCATTAAAGTCTATGGGACCAAAAACCAGAAAAAAGTCCCTGGCCCTTTCAATAAAATGCACAAATGTGAATGTGACCCATAGAAAACCATGTTAAATGGACTATACTGCATTTCTGCAAAACTGAAAATGCACTAAAAAATGCATAGGTGTGAACCAGGCCTTATAACTTGAGGCTTGTTATGGAAGATGCATGAAGTGGTGTTCAGTACTTGCCATGGAACAACTTTCTGCACCTGTTGCCATATCTTCAATACGGGAACTATACTGTATATTGCCTACTTCAGGTAACATTTCATGCGTGATTTCTGACAGCACTGGCTTTCATGGTTTCTGATATGACTGAACTGTTCCAGTTTGTATGTTATGGGGCCCTCATTCCATCTAGACATAAATAACATTGCCTTAGGCTCAGTTTTTTCATACATTTTCAGGACATTATTTTTAACATGGGTTCCTATGGAACAAGTTTACATCAATGCATTTTTGTGCCTCTGCATTTTTGGAAAGGGTCAGGGACTTTTTTTTTTTTGCTTTTTTTGGTTCAATAGACTTCAATGGAGAAGCTGCAGCAAAGCATGTAGTGCGTTTTTTTACCACAATTTTGCTGCAATTTGCATTTTTTAATCTGCCCAACAACAAAAAAAAAACATAAACAAAAAATGCAAAAAGTACTGCAGAAACGCTCCGAAGCAAGCTGCATAGGTGTGAATGGAGCCTTAATGTGAGCCTGACCCAAACATTTTTAAGTGCAGGCCCATTGTGGCATTTGCATGCGTTTCTGGTAGTCTTCATATTAGTCTCTGTGGAGCCTCCTTTGATCCTATGCCCAAGATGTACATAATGTTTTGATTGATGATAATTTCAGTATTAATCTGTCAAATACTTGATCACTGAGCATTAGAGGCTTTGGTATTTGCCATTTGAATGACATGAAATAATTTTAGCATCAAGAAGTGTCAGGGCTTACTATGTACTTGAGCAGAAGTCAAGCCCCAGTGTAAAGCCTGGACCTAGGATCAAAGGAAACAGCACAGAGTCTAATTTGAAAACTAACACTGGTACATAAGTGCATGGCAGAGTGTATGTACTTAAGCACTATTGTTAAGCTGGCCATAAGCAGCGCAATTTTCTTTCTTGCAACCACTGCGGAGCCATTGTGTTCTCAGTTTTCATTGCGAGGGAGATGACAGCTGCTAGCAATAATCGCATGTAAAATCCAATAGGCTGGTTGTACCCAAGTTTATCAATCGATCAATTTGGGTACAGTCAGGCTGCCCATACATGGTTCAGATCTCGGCTCGTCTCTGCTGAACCGGCCAAGATCCAAACCATCTATTGCTGGCTTTAGTTTTAAAAATGTATACGATCAAGTTCACCTTAAAGTGATCTTGCCACATGTAATAATTGCATTAAACAAATCATATGCCTGGAGAGCAGACCCCACTTGATGCCTGCAAGTACTTTTTAATTGCTCCAAATGATTATAGTGCAGATAGGAAATTCCATGAAGGCGCACTGTCCATATAGACCCTGAACATTTGCTCCAAGGTGGTTTGAGCTGGAGCAGAGTTTTATACAGTCAGCATGCCCAGGGACTGAGAAGCTCTTCATAAATCTAAAAGGGATTTTGAGGGTTTAAAAATATTACTATACACTGAATAAATCTGAAAGGTTCACTTTAAAATTACATGTGGTGTGGTGCTCCATATAGGTACTCTAATTAAAGGGTTAGTTCACCTTTACAGAAAATATGTAAAGGTGACCTAACACCTCACCCACCCCACCACCAGTCCCCGTTGTATATACCTCTGCCATCCTGAGCTGTCAGGGAAGCCGTTCCACCACTCTGGGGATTTGAAATCCCTGCTGCTTTCTGTCCGGCACTGCAAGAACAGACCAGATGTATTCTGATTGGTCAGTGCTGTCCATGTGTTGATCAATTAGTATATGTCTGGTCCGTCCTGGCAGTGCTGGACAGAGAGGAGAGAAAGCAGTGGGGATTTAACATCCCCGGGCTGGAGAACAGCTTGCGGAAGCCCAGACAGCTCAGGATCGCGGGAGATAAGAACACTGGAGTGTGGGGAAGGGGGTCCAGTGTAAGGTCACCTTTACAGATGTTCTGTAAAGGTGAACTAACACTTTATAATGGTACTCTGCTGTTTGTTCCATTTTTTGTTATTATGGTACCATGGTCAATTTAAAGAGGAAGTAAACCCTAATGGGATTTTCTTCCTTTCTTCTTCCCTGCAAAGTAAAGGCATAATGTGCTAGTATGCATTGGATGCTAACACATTAGGTGACACTTAACTGCAAACAAATCCCGCGCCGTCCCCATCCATCTTTGCCCATCTTCCTTCCGGGGCCACCGACTCCGGCTGTGTATCTGGCCGGAGCCGCGTGACCTCACTCCCGCGCATGTGCGCGGGAGCCGCCGGTCACAGCACTGACTCCTGAAGAAACGGCACGGGCAACCCTTTCTTCAGAGCGCATGCACCGATGGCATCATCGGCGCAGTATACAGTAAATATCTAAATGCCACACGTTTAGGAGATATTTACAGTACCTATAGGTAAGCGTTATTCTAGGCTTACCTATAGGTACAAATTACCCAGGGAGGCAGTCAATTTAAATGGCAGAAATACTACAATGCTTTAACAATTGCTGTGAGCCTTTTAATGTTTTGGCAGGAAAGGTCACAGAACTGCATCCCTTCCTGAAAGCGCAAGATCTGTTAGCAAATGCTCATAGCCATGAGCTCATCTCCAGCCCAGTAGGATGGGACCTTGATCATTTTATCTCTGCAGACACATTTAGGAAAAATCTCCAGCCTGGTAGCATAAACCATAATTATTTTATCCCTGTGGCCACCTTTTAGCATGAGTGGATGATGTGTATACATACACTTAGAGAACTATTACTATTAAATAATAATCTGTTCTGCATAAAGATTATTCTATATCTGCCTTCTTTTTCACAAATCTGGGTTAGGGGAGTATACTGGCTAGTAAACAAATCCTAAATAATTTCTGTACTTAGGATCCCATATCTGTATGTTGAAACAGTGACAAATATTTCCAATTCTGGTACAGGGATAGGCTGTAAGGTAGAAAAATGTAGATTTCTGCAAGATTCAGTATTCATAATGTGGGCATATATGGATTTTATGTGTGTGACTGGGGCTGGTAATAGTATCTGAGTTATCTTCAAGTCTTGACAAGGCTAACTATAAGGGCCCATTCTCACCTGAGCATTTTGTAGCTTAAATATGCCTGAAGCTACAAAACGCTGGAGGAAAAAAAAAACGCCTGAAGCCAAACACCCTAAGCTCAAACTACTCCCGGAGGTATTTTTGTCGCGCGAATCAGGCGTTTCTGGCCAATTTGTATTGCCATTCTATCAATGTAAAAGCGTCAGTCCCACGTATTAGCGCGACATCGGCATTTGCAAACGCGCAAAGTCCCGCTACAAAACGCTTAAAAATGTGTCGCTCAGGTGTGAATACAGCCTTACACCAGATACAGTCTGACTGTACAATATCCCTTATGCTTACCAAACTATATATTTTGAGGACCTACCTATTGATCTAATTTGCATCTAGTCAGGCCCTTGCAATAAATGCACTTTTGGTATTAAAGGGAATTTTGCAGATCAGATTGCAACATGTTGGATGGTAAGCTATAGACTGCACAATTCTCATATGATCAATGCATTAAGCTAATTGTGTCCAGATAGTGCTATTAGACTGTATACTTTTTTTGAATGACACATTGGATTCCTGATAAAACCTACTAACCCCATCTAAAAAAAAAAAAAAAAACATGGAAAAGTTAGAATATAGATTTGCCTTATCCTTTGTTTCTGCCCACAGTGCCTAGGGGCGAGGATTATCTTTGCGATGAGATCCTGGAAATACTCTACTGTGCTATTTCTCATCTTATAACATCTAAACCTATGTTCACATATACCTGCTTATGTGTTTCAGCATGTGCTGAATTAAAAAGAACAAAAAAACTTGCTGCACTTGGAATACGGGTGTCCATATATGAATTTGCAAATGTTCAAAACAGATGTTAAAATAAAATTTAAATTGTTTGAATTTTGGTGTTCTTTTAAAAGAAATCTACCTTTCGACCTGAGATATTGTTTGAAAAGCAAATAACATGCATTCTTTGTGACTGGTTCCTCTGGAATCATAAATACTGTGGAGTAGAGATAAACTTGGGCACCCTTGTGTTCTGTTTTTTTTTTTTTCCAGTGAACTGCAGGCCTAGTCATTCCTGCTGCGCGGCCTCCTCTCTTGTTTATATGGACTACGGAACAAGAATGACCTGACCTGCAGCTCGTTAAAGTAAAAAAAAAAAAACTCTCTACAAGGGAATTTGGAGGATTCCCAAGCTCATCTCTAATATGAAGTGTCATGCAGTTATATAGAATCAGGAATCCTCAATTATTCATAATGGAAGTTTGTTTTTATTATTGAATTTTCTGTCCATCTGAAAATTGTAATAAATGTTACATTTATGAAAGGCTGTCAGTCTTTTTTTTCCTCTGGATGTTGTACAAAAATCTACACATTTTTTTATAAAGATACACTGGGGTTGATTTACTAAAACTGGAGAGTGTAAAATCTGGTGCAGCCGTTCAATTAAGCTTTGACAAAAAAAAAACCTGGAAGCTGATTGGTTTCTATGCAGAGCTGCACTGGATTTTGCGCTCTCCAGTTTTAGTAAATCAATCCCACTTTCACCATGCTGATTTAGGGCAGTGAAGTACTTACCTTAGAACGAAGCCATTCCAGTGTCGCCCGGTCACTGCTGAGAGGGTTGACCTCTTCTCCCGGCCTTTCTTCCGGGTATGCGGGCTCCAGCGCTGTGAGTGGCCAGAGCTGTAATGACATCATTTCCGCGTGGGAGCCCTTGGTTCCGGCAAGAAGCTATGGCGCAGTATGCTGGACTGTCAGCATGTGCCAGTGATGTCAACGGCTTCATGCAGGGTGAATATCTCCTAAATGGCGCACGTTTAGGAGATAATCATTTTTACCTACAGGTAACGCCTTATAGACTTCCCTGTAGGTAAAAATAACAAAGCGGCCTTTACTACTGCTTTAATGAATCATATTATTAAAAAAAAAAAAACTGGTGCTTGCTTCTATACTAGAAGTGACAGCTTGAAGCTGCAATGGAAAACACCTCTGGTCTCTTTTTGCTTGTTATGAAATGCAGTTTTATATTGAGGGACTTAACCCCAAAACCAAAAATGTGATATATTGCAGCTTAGCTGCTGGCTCTGGGCTGTGAGAGAGACACTCCCAGCTCAGAGCCCTGCAACTGTTGGGGAGCCACAGTCTGGGCTCTTGGGGCCGCCACAGTGGCAGAACTCCAGGACCTGACCTTTGTGACCCTGGTAGTTTTACCACTGTCTCAACCCGTTATTTGCTACATATGCAGGGCAGCTTGTTCTGTTGGAAAACAACATACTTAATGGCTAGATCACCTGGGGAAAATAAAGAGTGCCTAAAAAAAGAAAAGTAATGCAGCAATCACATCTAAGAATTGGTAAGCTGTAATATAATAAATGTTTGCTTTTGGGCTTAACACAGCTTTAAGGGAGAACAGTCAAGAAATAAATCCACATAATATCAAGCTGTGTTTAGTGCGTCTTTTTCTGACTGTAAATAATACTGTTGTAAATACCTTTACTTCAGCAAGCAACATCTTCAAAGAGAGTGGACGGGAAGGATTTCGTTTGGAGGAATATGGAGCTGTCATTGCTGATACAGCTACTCAACTAGAAATGTCTGAAGATCGTCAGCAATGGTTGTCCCCACATCTCAATTGGGTCCACTGCAATGCTGCTTTGCTGAGTATTTCTATGGTGTCTCAGCAGCAACATTTCTTTGGACATCAGGATGAGAAGGAATGAGTCACAATTGCAAATATAACCAATCATGTGCATATACTGTATAATGATTTGTGACTGCTTACTGAAACTGATTCTGCAGTTAGGATTGACAGCTGTGTGCGGATAGCAGAGCCCGTACAATGCAATAACCGGCCAACAGCTATTTATGACTATTAGCATAGGCAGCGATCACATGCAATGATTGTGGCTGTATGCACACAAAGGATCTGAATAAGGCCAACGTGATTATACATGTGTGCCCAGCCCATAACACTCACTCTTCATTGTTGCGGAGAGAGATGGTTGCCTTGTGTAACTGAAAAACTGCAATATGGTGATGATTCAAAACCGTGATCATGTGACATGACTACAGAACATAACTCGGTCTTTCTAATAATAGTTGATTCAAAAGTCAATGTACACACAGACAATAGGTGTAGTCTTTATTTTGGGTTAAACACACATTGACAGATCATGTTTAATAATACAGCATTACAGGTCAAGTGTAAAATTAACACACATTTCCACACTTCAGTTATATGAAAACTACTTTTATGTCTTAGTATTTAAAACAGATAAAAATAAGAATATTTACTTAAAAATTGTAAACTACAGTAGCCACTTATCAGTAGGATGAGGTCTACAGCAGCCACTGAACAGTAGAAAGTGGTTTACAGTAGTCACTAAAGAGTAGGACGTGATCTACAGTAGTTATTAAAGAGTAGAACATGGTTTACAGTAGTTATTGAAGAGTAGGATGTGGTCTACAGTAGCCATTGAACAGTAAAATGTGGTTTACAGTAGTCACTAAAGAGTAGGACGTGGCCTACATCAGTCACTGAACCATAGGATGTTATCTACAGTAGTTATTAAAGAGTAGATTGTGGTTTACAGTAGTTATTGAAGAGTAGGATGTGGTCTACAGTAGGATATGGTCTAGACTCTACAGTAGTTATTGAAGAGTAGGACGTAGTCGCTGAACAGTAGGATATGGTCTAGACTCTACAGTAGTTATTGAAGAGTAGGACAGTCTACAGTAGTCACTGAACAGTAGGATGTGGTCTACAGTAGTCATCAAAGAATAGGATGAGGTCTAGAGTAGTCAGTGAACAGTAGGATGTGTTCTATAGTAGTCAATGCACAGCAGGAGGTGGTTTACAGTAGTTATTGAGTAAAATGTGGTTTACAGTAGTTATTGAAGAGTAGGGCGTGGTCTACAATAGTCACCGAAGAATAGGATGTGGTCTACAGTAGTTATTGAAGAGTAGGACGTGGTTTACAGTAGTCACTGAAGAGTAGGACGTGGCCTACAGCAGTCACTGAACCATAGGATGTGATCTACAGTAGTTATTAAAGAGTAGATTGTGGTTTACAGTAGTTATTGAAGAGTAGGACGTGGTCTACAGTAGTCACTGAAGAGTAGGATGTGTTCTGCAGTAGTCACTGAAGAGTAGGATGTGTTCTGCAGTAGTCACTGAAGAACGGGATGAGGTCTAGAGTAGTCACTGAACAGTAGGATGTGTTCTATAGTAGTCACTGTTTAATAGGTTGTTGCCCCCAGAATTCATTGGCCAGTAGGGTAAATGAAATCGAGAGTGTGGTCTACAGTAGTCACTGAAGAACTACAGTATAAAATGTGGTTGTTTTACAAAATACAGAATAACAGAGATTATGTCTGTTGCTTGTGTCACAAAGCGCTATATAAAACTATTACATTACATAATAATGTGCAGTAACTGCAGATCGGATAGAAGGCCAATTCTGGTTTTGTCAGAAAGAGGTTATATAAATATATCACAGTAGTCTGAATGTTGTTACCTGTAAATATTTCACTTAATACACTTATGTAGCACTTGAATAACTTAAAGCCCAACTTCTATAAAAAAAAAAAAAAAGGTTCCCCCTTATAGTGGGGCTGTGCCCGCACTGCATGGGTTAACTGCTTGTTTTGTCGAGGAGAGAGGAGAAACAAGCAGTTAACCTGTGCAGTGTGGACCCTGCATGGGAAAACTTTTTTTTGCTTGGAGTTGGCCTTTAATTATGCTTGTTTAATGGTAAAAGAAAAAGGCTTTCCCTTAGACTGTGCAATAAGGGATTGGAGTTGGACTTCTGTCAAACTGTTTTTATTTTTTTGCTTGGATTAAATGGGCAGGTTTACAAGCTATGTTTTTCATTGCTGCGTGTCTCCATGTACTTCCTGTGCAGTGACGGAGAGAAAGAAAATGTCTCCTCTCCACAGGCAGCGACAGAATTTTTTAAAATATTTATATAGTGGGAATGTTAGGAATCTTTATGAACTTTGTATTGCTGTCTTTGTCCCAGCTGGTGATATTTTACCTGAGAAGAAAGCAGGGTTTCTAATACCTCCCTGCTTGCAGGGTCTTCAATGAAGAGGGCTACTAGCAACCAGCACAACCACAGGCAGGTACACTGCAAAGCAGGAAGAGCCTCAGTATGTCACAAGCAAAAAATGGTTGTCCCCATGTACATAGCCAATTTCCAATCATACATAGAAGCAGGATTTTTTTAAAACATTAGCAAAATTATTTATATAAAATGTATTCTTACATTTTAGTCTAAAAAGGATTGATTAGAGTACACATTTCCTTTTAAAGTGGTTGTAAAGGCTCAAGGCTTTTACCTTCATGCAGGTAAAAAATCTCTATGCCCCACCTCCCCCTCTAATACCGATCTGAGCCTAAAGGCTGTGCACGGGAGCCTTGGCTCTACTTAGTCTCTCCCTCCTCATTGGCTGAGACAGCAGCAGGAGCCATTGTCAATCACAGCCAATGAGGAGAGAGAGGGGGTAGGGCTGAGCCGAGGCTCTGCGCGTGAATGGACACGCAGAGCTGTGGCTTGGGAGCGAGCATGCATGAGTGCCCCCATTGCAAGCTGCTTGCTGTGGGGGCAGGAGGGAGGGGCCAGGAGCTCTGGTGAGGGACCTGAGAAGAGGAGGATCGGGGCCACTCTGTGCAAAACCACTGCACAGAGTAGGTAAGTATAACATGTATGTTATTTTTTTTAAAAATCCCTTTCGTCTGTGTTCACACTCTTGCAATGCAGGAACAAGTGTGATTCCAGTTCCAGTTCCTGCATCGCATCTCTCTCGCAGGCAGTTCACACTGCCCTCTGCGCACCGCTGCGGGTGTCAATACAAAGTTAATGACACCCCCAGAAAGGTTCACAGATTGCAGTGCGAACTGTGAATTCGGACAGGAATCAGATTACATGGGTGTGAACACCCATGTGATCCGTTTCCAGTTCGGGGGAAAAAAAAAAACGGTTCCTGCACCTATTTCGTGCGAGTTCAGCCATACAAACTGTATGTCTGAATTCGCATTGCACAGACATCGCATGTGATCTGCACAGCAATGCAGTGTGAATCACATGCGATGTCTCTGTTCACTAAAGTGTGAACCCAGGCTTAAGCTTACTACAGCACTGAACTGCAAACAGAACTGATATAGGGATTTGAATGAAAATGCATATTAAAATGATTGGTCCATATTAAGTTCTACCCTTTTACTGCTATAGATGTTCTGTTCACCATCTCTTTCCTCCATGGATTCTGCATGGGCTTGTTGTTAGTTAATATCCCAGAACCCAAATTAATGCTCAAGTTAAAAATTGAATGAAATAATTAAAGCGGTAGTAAAATATTTTCCTTTATTTAACCACTTCAGCCCCGGAAGGATTTCACACTTTAGGGCCAGAGCACTTTTTGCGATTCGTCACTGCGCCACTTTAACTGACAATTGCGCGGTTGTGCGACGTTGTACCCAAACTAAATGTGCGTCCTTTTTTCCACACAAATAGAGCTTTCTTTTGGTGGTATTTGATCACCTCTGCATCATTTCTGATCGCCGCTATAAAAAAAAGCGACAATTTTGCAAAAAAAAAAAAAACGTTTTTCTTACGTTTTGCTAAAATACCAATCCAGAAAAAATATATATATATAAAAAAAAACATTTTTTTCATCAGTTTTGGCTGATTTATATTCTTCCTCATATTTTTGGTTTAAAAAAATCACAATTGGCGTTTATTGATTGGTTTGCGCAAAAGTTGCTGCGTTTAGGGATAATGAGAAATAATTTCTGGGGTTTTTAGTTGTTTTAATTTTTTACTAGTAATGGCGGCGATCTGCGATTTTTAGCGGTACTGAGATATTGCAGCGGACATGTCGGACCATTTTGACACTTTTTTGGGACCATTGGCATTTATACAGCGATCAGTGCTATAAAAATGCACTGATTACTGTGTAAATGCCATTGGCAGTGAAGGGGTTAACCTGGAGGGGGCACTTTAAGGGTTAACTATGTTCCCTCAGTGTGTTCTAACTGTATGGGGGGCTGGGCTGGCAGGGGGAGGGGAGTGATCACGGCTTCCATATACAGGAAGCCTGTGATCACATCCCTTCCCCCTCTGTCAGAAAGGAGATCCGTGTTTACATACATGGACCTCTGTTCTTTCACTGCGGGGGGGCCATCGTGTGTAGCCGGCGGCGATAGAGTCCGCCCTACCCATTCCTTGGCCCCCCGGATACAGTGAACACGCGAGCGTGCCCACAATGCTAGTTATCGCGGCCACCGTCCTGTGACAGCGGTTTGTGATAACGAACCACTTTGCCGCCGTCATGCTGAGGCGGGAGGGCGGTCGGCAAGTGGTTACAAAAATGGTCCCCCGTGCAGGTTTAGGGAATAATATACTGGTGTGCACTGCCTACTTGTACATTATGACAGACTTGCCTAAAGACGGAGCCCTCCAGCGCTGCGCTGTTACGGCTCTCCTTGGTCTCTGGCGGCTTCCATCTTCGCCCACTCTTCCTTCAGGGTTCCCGATCTTCAGTTGCTTGGATAGCCGAGCCGCAGGTAATAACACTCCTGTGCATGCGCACGGGAGTCCCATCGCCGCGGGCTGTAAATGTGGTCTGAGCTTCACATGTGTGGCTCAAATCACATTACCCGCTGACAGAATACAATACTCACTGAATACAATAGTTACTGTTAGCAGCTATAGTAGCTGGCAGTAATTGTATGTAGAAAAATCAGACAGGCTGGTCGATGGATCAACCTGGGTACTATCAGCCTGCCCATACATGGAATGAGATCCGAGCGGTCCCTGCTGAACCAGCTGAATTTCAATCCACGTAGGGCCGCCTTTACTCTGTTCTTTATTGCACAACAAGCAACCATGTAGGTTCTTCCCTTTTTTAATCTATAACTCACTAAAAACCTGACATGAAGAATCTGGTTGTTTTGGGGATCTAAAACCGTTCTTTCTTCATACAGGTCTAATCATGAGACTTTCTCTGTTATACTTCAGTGATAAGAAAGCTTGGATCACTATCCTAATATTAGGATAATATGATGGATATAGGCGGTCCCCTAGTTACAAACATCCGACTTACAAGCGACTCCTACTTACAAATGGAGGGAGACAACAGGAAGTGAGAGGAAATCTCCCCCCTAGGAAGGGAAATTCATTCCTGTAATGCCTCGTACACACGAGTCGACGATTGTATACAACAGGTCGTATGAACGACCGTTGTATGCTAAATCGACCGTTCGTACACACGATTAGTACAGCCGACGTACGACGGTCGTACAACAGGAGTTGTATGAGCAAACTAGAAAACTTTGGTAGTACCAACAAGCAGTCATACAACCGTTGTATCGTTTGTTGGTCCAACAAGTTGTATTGTGCAAAACACGCATGCTCAGAAGTCAGGAATGGCCGGACACTAATTACATGCACCTGAACTTTCTCTTTATACTCGTCACTATGTTCGGCTTGGTTGTACGATCTTGTAGTGCATGTCAGTATGCGAGATACAACAGCCAACATACGATTTGGTCTGTTCGGTTGTACGACCGTTGAACCGTGTGTATGAGGCTTAAGAGTTATTATGGGAAAAAGGGGTCTCCACTGATGCTTTATCACCAATCCTTGTTTCCACAACAACCCAAAATTTTCAAAATCCAATTATCATTGGGACAGGAAGTGAGGTGAAATCTTCTGAACAGAAACCTAGACAGCAAAACATTACAGGGGTGTTACCCCTTCCCTATGCTATTCTAAAAGCTAAAATAGTTTTTTGGCTGAAGCTACACTTAAAAAAACATACCTGTTCAGACTTACAAATTCAGCTTAAGGACAAACCTACAGTCCCTATCTTGTTTGTAACCCGGGGACCGCCTGTAGTCAGCATATCTTCTCTAATAAGAGGTATGGGAAGATATCCTATAACAGTGTTCCCCAACCCCGTCCTCAAGGCCCACCAACAGGTCATGTTTTCAGGATTTCCATTATTTTGCACAGGTGATTTGATCAGTTTCACTGCCTTAGTAATTACCACAGCTGATTCATCTGAGGGAAATCCTGAAAACATGACCTGTTGGTGGGCCTTGAGGACTGGGTTGGGGAACACTGTCCTATAGGAATCTACAGGTATGTATGCCTATATATAATCCTGTTAGGATCCAGAAACAGATGATTGCTCCTTTCTGAGGAAACAAACCCATGCTGATGGAACGTTTGCTGAAAAACCAATATTACCTGCGCCACAGACTGTGAATAATATTCTAATACTATAAGCCAGACAAAATTGTGTATGTGACCACAGCCTGCTGCTCAACTAAATGTGAGCTTAGTGCTATACCATGTGAAAAAACCTGGAGCAGCGCTATGGGAAATTAACCACTTCAGCTCCGGAAGGTTTTACCCCTTTCCTGACCAGACCATTTTTTTTTGCGATACAGCACTGCGTTGCTTTAACTGACAATTGCGCGGCCATGCAACACTGTACCCAAATAAAGTCGATCATCTTTTTTTTCCCCACAAATAGAGATTCCTTTTGGTGATATTTGATCACCTCTGTGGTTTTTATTTTTTACGCTATAAACAAACAAAAAAAACTATATTTTTTACTTTCTGCTATAAAACATACCCAATAAAAAATGTAAAAAAACTAATTTCTTCATCAATTTAGGCCAACATATATTCTGCTACATATTTTTGGTAAAAAAAAAAAAATCGCAATAAGTGTATATTGATTGGTTTGCGCAAAAGTTATAGACTCTACAAGCCATGGGATAGATTTATGGAATGTTAATTTTTTTTTTATTGTTTTTACTAGTAATGGTGGCGATCAGTGATTTTTTTAGGGGTGAGTACACCCCTAAGTGAAAATGTCCAAATTGGGCCCAATTAGCCATTTTCCCTCCCCGGTGTCACGTGACTTGTTAGTGTTACAAAGCATCAGGTGTGAATGGGGAGCAGGTATGTTAAATTTGGTGTTATCGCTCTCACTCTTTCATACTGGTCACTGGAAGTTCAACATGGCACCTCATGGCAAAGAACTCTCTGAGGATCTGAAAAAAAAATTGTTGTTCTACATAAAGATGGCCTAGGATATAAGAAGATTGCCAATCTGCAGCATGGTGGCCAAGACCATACAGCAGTTTAACAGGACAAGTTCCACTAACAAAAAGCCTCGCCATGGTTGATAAATTTGCGTATAGGTGTGACTATGGTTATACCCATGGTCACACCTATAAGCAAATTTATCAAGTTGTATGTAACCTTTCGTAACTGTTCAATTGCAATTGTCATTGTTCATGTCTCTCTTGTTGAACTCTCTGTTTGGGTTCTTTTTTTAAAGGAATCAATAAATGCTGAAATTTTATTTTGTACTATATTCTTGTTGAGTTGGTTTCCCTTCAAAGTCCCAGTGGGGGTCTCTTCTACTTTAGTATATCCGTTATGGATGTGGATAAACCTCTTTGAATCTCATGATACAGAATGCAGCAACCTATAACCTCTTACTATAAGGCAGACCGGAGTAGAGACAGTGGCATCACTACTTCTGTGAGCCCAGCGCTGCGAGCTGCAAGGAGAGGAAGAAAGAGCCGGGAAGAGGTGCGGGCTGTGCTCTCTCTCCATCTCCTCCTCATTAACTTGCACATAATGAAGGGGTGCAGTCTGGCATCTTTGGCCTGGGTACTGGAGGATTTTGTCCCAGCACTGCCTGTGACTATAAACAATTACCAATAAAAGAAAAGCAAATGTCTATGCCAATAATGTGCCAAGTTTCACTGTGCGCTTGCTGGATATACACATAAATGTAATATCCTCAAAACATTGCTGTGCTCATGTGCTGTGACCATTCCAATGAAGTGTCCTCCAAGTGAGTGCCACACACCCCTACCAGAGAGTAACTCACCAGATAGCCTGTGACTCGACCGCTAAATAGAGTCTGAATGCACTTTTCACACTGCTGCAACTGCACCACTCCAGCGACTCCCTTGTGTTACTTCACTCTCTTCCTATATCCACTCACATTAATGATATAGGAGAGTGAAGTAACACAGGGGTGGCTGGAGTGGTGGAATGCATTCAGACTCTACTTAGCGGAAGAGTCACAGGCTATCTGGTGAGTTTCTTTTCTTTTGTTGGTAATTGTTTACAGCCACAAAGGCACAATGCAAATGTGATAATACATTTGTTAATGTTTATTTGTCAAATATATATATATTTTTTCTTTGCTTTTCTGATGGAAAGTTTACCAATAAAATCCTGTATTCTCAATTTTGATAGTCTCATCTTATCTGAAACTGGTTTGAAGGCATCAAATGTTGAAGAACAGCAAATATTGTCTATTAAACCAATGCACAACAAGGTAAGCGGTTTTCAAAGCAGCAAACCTCTGAAGATAAACTATAATTAACCAACAGGTTGTGTAGCTCATAGGTTCACATTTCTGCTTATTGAAGTTTTACAATGTCAGTAAGCAAAAAGGAAGGATATATTCTTGATCCTTATGAGCGTTTGTTGTATAGCTCCTTCCTACATAGGTTGGGCAGGATGAAAGATTCTGGAGCTGCCATGGAATTTACAGTGCCTTGAAGAAGTATTTCTACCGCTTGAAATTTCCCACATTTTGTCATGTTACATCCAAAAACGTAAATGTATTTTATTGGGATTTTATGTGATAGACCAACACAAAGTGGCACATAATTGTGAAGTGGAAGGAAAATGATAAATGGTTTTCAAAAATTTTTACAAATATCTGAAAATTGTGGTGTGCATTTATATTCAGCCCCCTTTACTCCGATACCCCTAGCTAAAATCTAGTTGAAGCAATTGCCTTCAGAAGTCACCCAATTAGTAAATAGAGTCCACCTGTGTGTAATTTAATCTCAGTATAAATGCAGCTGTTCTGTGAAGCCTTCAGAGGTTTGTTAGTGAACAAACAGCATCATGAAGGCCACGGAACACACCAGACAGGTCAGGGATAAAGTTGTGGGGAAGTTCAAAGCAGGGTTAGGTTAGCTTTGAACATCTCACAGAGCGCTGTTCAATCCATCATCCGAAAATGGAAAGAGTATGGCACAACTACAAACCTACCAAGACATGGCCTCCACCTAAACTGACAGGCCGGGCAAGGAGAGCATTAATCAGAGAAGCAGCCAAGAGGCCGATGGTAACTCTGGGGGAGCTGCAGAGATCCACAGCTCAGGTGGGAGAATCTGTCCACAGGACAACTATTAGTCGTGTACTCCACAAATCTGGCCTTTATGGAAGAGTGACAAGAAGAAAGCCATAAGAAGTCCTGTTTGCAATTTGCGAGAAGCCATGTGGGGGACACAGCAAACATGTGGAAGAAGGTGCTCTGGTCAGATGAGACCAAAATTTAACTTTTTGGCCTAAAAGCAAAACGCTATGTGTGGCAGAAAACTAACACTGCACATCACTTTGAACACACCGTCCCCACCGTAAAACATGGTGGTGGCAGCATCATGTTGTGGGGATGCTTTTCTTCAGCAGGGACAAGGAAGCTGGTCAGAGTTGATGGAAGAAGGATGGAGCCAAATACAGGGCAATCTTAGAAGAAAACCTGTTAGAGTCTGCAAAAGACTTGAGACTGGGGTGGAGGTTCACCTACTAGGAGGGCAACAACCCTAAACATTCAGCCAGAGCTACAATGGAATGGTTTAGATCAAAGCATATTCATGTGTTAGAATGGCCCAGAGTAAATAACTAAATCCAAATGAGAATCTAAGACTTGAAAATTGCTGTTCACAGACGCTCTCCATCCAATCTGGCAGAGCTTGAGCTATTTTGCAAAGAAGAATGGGCAAAACTTTCAATCTCTAGCTGTGCAAAGCTGGTAGAGACATCCCCAAAAAGACTTGCAGCTGTAATTGCAGTGAAAGGCGATTCTACAAAGTATTGACTCAGGGGGACTGAATACAAATGTACCCCACACTTTTCAGATATTTAATTGTAAAATATTTTGAAAACCATTTATCATTTTCCTTCCACTTCACAATTATGTGCCACTTTGTGTTGGTCTATCACATAAAATCCCAATAATATACATTTACGTTTTTTGGTTATAACATGACATGAATTGGGGTATGAATACTTTTTCAAGGCACGTTAGGTGAGCACAAATGTCTGAAAATGTTTTTTGCAACCAATATTATTGAATGACATTTTAGCATGGCCTAAAGTGAATGTACGGCCAAAATTTTTTTTTCTCATACATTTAATTTTGGATGAAATCAGGAAGGATTGGTGTTTGTGTCCCCTGTGACAATATGCGAGGCAAAGTGGTAGACGGACGCTACCTGTCACCTCGTATACGTTCATGTGGACTGGATTAAACAGAGTCTGGTCCGGATTTTGCCAGCCACCATGGCAGGGCTGGTTCCGGTCCGGAGTTTGTGGTCCACTGGAGTCCACCAGCAGGGGGCTTAAATGATCAGGAAGAGATCTCACTAGAGCTCTGACCTGGAACTCAGAGAGGGATCTGAGGGAGCTCTGTGTCTGTTTGGACTTTAAAACACAAAGTTTGCATTTTGGCTTATGTTTTGTGGGTGTTGGGGCCAGTCCCACACCGTATAGTGAGGAAACTATAATGTTCAGTTTAGCGCCAGACGGCAAGGATTTATTTTCTGGTTTGTTTTTTAATACGCAAATTTTTAACCAATAAACCTGGCAAGCCGCCAGATTTTAAAGAAAGTTGCCCGCACGCTATTTTTCCTCAGGAAAGTTGATCCCCACGAGCTAATCTCCCACACCCTACTGGGACATAGAAAAACAAAAAAACCCTGACAGGTAGCTTGACCATTATTATGATTATAATACAGAATTTATATAGCACCAACAGTTTACGCAGCGCCCACTCCATGATGAATGAAGGCCATCGTCTTGTTGTTTTGTGTATAAGGATTTACCTAGGAGTAGAGTTGATCGAACCTCTGGAAGTTCAGGTTCTGTTGGTTCAGCCAAACTTCAGGACAAAGTCCAGGTTCGGGTCCGGACTTGACCCGAACTTTGACCCAGACCCCGAACCCCATTGAAATCAATGGGGACCCAAACTTTTAGGCACAAAAATGGCTGTAACAAAGTCCTGGAAAGTCCTAGAGGTCTGCAAAAGGAAGGAAAATGGGGGTAATTGTCGGACGAGTGCCCTACAAAGAAATGGGGATAGGGAAATAACTTAAAATAATTAAAAAAAATAGAAATCACATAAAAAAAATTAAAAATGGAGGTGGATGTGGACCATCTTCAAACTGTCTGAGAAAAGTATAAATTAGCGGGAAAAGCCATAGCAGTGTTCTAAAATCATCTTCAAACTGTGTGAGAAAAGTATAAATTAGCCGGGAGAAGCCATATCACTGTTCTTAGAACAGTGATATGGCTTCTCCCCGCTAATTTATAGTTTTCACACACAGTTTGAAGATGATTGTAGAACAGTGATATGGCTTCTCCCGGCTAATTTATACTTTTCACACACAGTTTGAAGATGATTGTAGAATCTACAATCATCTTCAAACTGTGTGAGAAAAGTATAAATTAGCTGGGAGAAGCCATATCACTGTTCTTAGAACAGTGATATGGCTTCTCCCGGCTAATTTATAGTTTTCACACACAGTTTGAAGATGACTGTAGAACAGTGATATGGCTTCTCCCGGCTAATTTATACTTTTCACACACAGTTTGAAGATGATTTTAGAACACTGCTATGGCTTCTCCCGCTAATTTATACTTTTCTCACACAGTTTGAAGATGGTCCACATCCACCTCCATTTTTGATTTTTTTTTATGTGATTTTTTTTATTTTTTTTTATTATTTTAAGTTATTTCCCTATCCCCATTTCTTTGTAGGGCACTTGTCCGACCCTTACCCCCATTTTTCTTCCTTTTGCAGACCTCTAGGACTTTCCAGGACTTTTTTACAGCAATTTTCAAAACTTTTATTAAATTACCAGAACCCCGGACCCGAACCCGGACTTTTTTTGAAAAGTCCGGGTCCCAGACACCCAAAAATTCGGGTTCGCTCAACTCTACCTAGGAGACAAATACTATTGAAAACCTTTTAATTCCTATGCAGGCCATACATTATAAAATGTTCTTGTTCAATTTCCTTTAGGTTTACAAGGTAGTACAAGGACCTGCCTGATTGCATACAAATAGAACGTGTTCAGGTTTTTACCCCATATTATATCTAAAGGAAAATTGTACAAGAAAATTGTATAATGTATGGCCAGCCCTAAGGACAACTGAAGCTGGAAACATGTTATTTAGAATTTCCATTTGTGATCTAGTTCCCGAGGCCGCAATGCTATGGGTACACCCCCGGCTGCTGCCTTTCCAGTTAAAGGGGGAATGGCTGAGGAGCAGTCACAACTCAACCATGCAGTTTTATTGCCACTCATCTGCTAGTGTAAACGAGCCCTAGGCTGGTGGTTAGCCCATAGGTAGCTCATACAAGACTGAGTTGGACAGGATTAGTGGTAAGCATTTAATATGGTAGTAAAGTCCTTTTTTTTTTTTACTTTTACCTACAGGTAAGTCTATAATAAGGCTTACCTGTAGGTACAGTGAATATCTCCTAAACCTGCACCGTTTAGGAGATATTCACACTGCATGCAGCCAGGGACGTCACCAGTGCTTGTGCTCTGAAAGAACCGTGCATACCCATGTCGTCCCTTAAGAGCCCTGTGCCGCAGACGTGACTCCCGCCAGAAAGGCAGCAGCCAGGGGTGTACACATAGTGATGTCATCAGCCAGTCAAATGAACGGAGCACTCGAACCCTGATGGAAGACCAGGTGAAGATGGAAGTCCTCTCAGCAGTGACAGGGCTGCATTGTAAGGTATTTGATAATGTGCTAGTATGTGATGCATACTATCACATTATGCCATTGTCTTGCAGGGTTTTTTTTTTTTTTAAGATGCGGTTTACTATCACTAAGTGTCTCTTGTGTTATGCACAGTGCAGTAGGTAATACATGTAACATGTAGAGTACGTAGAACCAGTCACATTACACTGTGACAGAGAAGCCTGCATGTCCCTTTCACATTCATGTACTAGCATATAGTATTATAAATGTTCCACAGTGCTGGAATATTACTTATATATATATAATAATATTATATTCTTATAAACAATACTTATGTACGTGACATAATGTAGAGAACCCAGAACCGTTAATATAAGTACAGAGTACCTAGAACCTTGCCATAAAAAACACCCCCACCTGTCGGTTATGACAGTTTAGTTACCATGGCATTGTTAATGTGGTCTTTGGAAGGAAAAATGAAGCAATTACAGGAAAATTCCTGTTGATCTGCCAGGAATCAAGTGAGCTCCTAACTTCCTGTGCTGTCTGCCTGTCCTAGATTGAAATCCCAAACACTGTTTTTCATAGTTTGTTTCATCTACCGAATGCCACCCCTTTATGTTGTGTAGATGAGGGGAGTGTTCTGTAGTCCAAATCAGGAGCTAGAAGCCTAGGTTGACAATTTTACAACACTACAGATACGATGGTGAAGTGCTGTCACCCTAGGACAGGAATTGAGTTACTGGCAGGGTTGCCTGGTAAAAATAAAGGGAAAAACGCTTAAAAAAAAATACAACCATTGGTCAAAGTTTGAGGGCTGGTTGGCTGCTTTATAGTAAATGTTTTTTTCTTGCCTGGCCCAGGCCTGGTACATGGATCAGCACAGCCCGATCCTGGGAGGATGCTTAGCTGCAATATAATACATCTTTGCTTTTGGGTTTCAAAATCTATAGAAACAGGAGAAGGATGAAGCATATACCTTCACCTTATCAGGGAAAAACAGCAGTGAAAGGACATGGGTTTCCTAACCTGTCCAATTGCTAATGCCCCCAAGAAGCCCCAGCCAGCACAGTTTATGGACATCTCAGACAAGAGATCACTACCCAGCCCTACTGAATCAGGAGACAGCTTTAAGCCTGGTACACACTATGAGTTTCTTTCTGTTCAACCCACTGTCAGCTCCGGTTGGATCTGCTGCACTAACGATCCAATGTTAGTACAGCGATCTCCCCCCCTGAGCTGTTGTGTTCTGACAGGGGGGCGGCCCCCCGCCAGAACACTCCAATTAGCACTCGGGAGCCGGTTGGCTGTTGGTTTTCCAGCATGCTTGTCCGAGAGAAGCTGACCCGGCTGCCATGCACACGGACCGGTTTTTATTGAACCGGCCGATGTCGCCTGGCATTCAGCCCGCGTGTACGGGGCTCTAGGCTATTCACTACAACTGCAGCAAACACAGGCAGTTCACTCACAGGAGGTCATGCATAGTTTAGCTGGGGAAGATATTTGAAGGTAATGGGTTGGTATGCCTTACAGTAGAGGTAGACCACAGTCACAAATTTATGAATTGCCTTACACAATTACACTGCTCCCGAATGACAGTCACCCCCGGCTGCTATACTTTATGTGGCAATATTGTAGGGCAGAAAGGTCCCAAACAGAAACAAGGTTAGAGTAATGATATCACTTCTTTAGGCTCGGTCCACACTGCTGCGACATGGGATCAGACTTGTGAGACCCCAAGTCGCATGACATTTCAAATTTAATGTTTTCCTATGAGAGCCGTCTTATCTGATGACACAAAAGTCACTTGGACTTTAGAAAAGGTTCCTGCACTACTTTGGCCTACCTGGGTGCAATTTCAGCCCTTGTACAGGCTCCTAAATAGCATCCAAGTCGGAAGGCAAAGTCGCAGGCAAAGTCGTACGACTTTGCCGTTGCAGCAGTGTGAATCGAGCCTTAGATACCACTTTTCTGATTGCTCAGTAAAAAACGTTCCATTCTTTACATTATCATTTAAGTATAAATGTATATGTAAAATCTGCAGTTCTGTTTGTAAAAGTACTTGATATAAAATGGAATTCAGTATTAGTTACATTCAGCGGGACATTAATAAGTAATGAAGGTGTGAATAGGAAATAGGCACTGAGTGTTCTATTGTGACTTGGATGGTCTATGGCAGGGGCAGGCAACCTGGGGCCCTCCAGCTGTTGCAGAACTACAAGTCCCATCATGCCTCTGGGAGTAACTAACTGCCAGCCTTGCAATGCCTCATGGGAAATGTAGTTCCACAACAGCTGGAGGGCTACTGGTTGCCTACCCCTGGTCTATGGACTAAAAGTTTAGGAACTTATGGTACAAATGATTTACAGAAAGAGTAGTTCCTACATCTGGCCCACTGGGAATGTACAGAAGGATGCTGATAATTGGTACACAGTACATGTAGCGCCTGTTGTGCTATTTACGGTGCAGTAGGTAGTACTTGTCACCTTTTTGGTTATAACTATATTGTAGAACAAAGTCACACTGCAGACCAGGCTGAAAGCCAACAGATGGCAGGCATTCTATCTCTGCTGGGAAAATGAGGACATAGAATGTGAAGAGCAGGCTCATCTGAATGGTATAACTGCAATTAATGTTACAGTCTATATTTACAGATAAAAAGTGCGGCTTGCTCCAGTAACATTGTGGAATATATATGGATGTTTTCACCAAGTAGATACGTCTGTTCTATAATCAGGTCCTTGTAAATCTCAGCTTTCTCCAATGACCTCGTTCGGCGTGAAAAATAGACATTTATATCTGACATTGTAATTAACGTCAATATGGTAAGTCTACTCGGACGAGAAGTGTAAGATACAGGAGTAAAAGGGTCGTCTCTATCTTACGGACGGTAGACAACCGAAAGTCGGACCAGACGTCACACTGAAACAAGATGTTATATCAATATTGGTTTTTCCACTGTTCATGATGGATGACGTGGCATTTATCGTGTTGTCCGCGATGTACATGACACATGGTTAATAGTCGTAGGAAGACATGTAAGGGTCACCCGGTCTACATCCTTGATGA
>BLSH010450913.1:110610-135728 GCA_018402905.1 Glandirana rugosa | reverse complement strand
GAATCAGAGGGCTCTGCTCGTTAGAGCTTACAATCTAGGAGGGAGGGTTAAATGATACAAAAGGGCAATAACTCTGGGGGATGAGCTGATTGAGAAAAGAAGAAGTGTAGTTGGTAGGTGGTGTATTTGTTAGGTGGCTGGGAGAAGGGGGATCCTTCTCCCAGTGATCACCAATATAAGGGTGTCCTTCTCACCATGACCACCAATAAACGGGGGTCCTTCTAACAATGATCACCAATATATGGGGTTCCTTCCCCCAATAACCACCAATATAGTACAGTACATGGAGAAAAGGAGGCAGAGGGTAGAGGGACACGTTGCACATCCATAGTATATGCATATATAGTCAACGCAATGTAAAATCAGAAGTCTGTACATAATATTTTGTCATTAAATGAAACCATATCTCCCGGGGTATGTATTCTAGCCATTATTAACATTTGTTTTATTTTATTATAATTACAGAAAATTATTTTGTCATATAGAGCATGCCTAAGGCCTCATTCTCACTCGCTAGACAAGCCTGTGATTACAAATGTTTATAGAGCATTTTTAAGCACATAATATAGAAGAATATTATGGTGTTTAATGGTATAAGTCACACTGTGAGTTTACCTGTGTTTAGGAGCATTCAGAAACAATAGAATTCTGTGCGTCCAGGGGCAGATTAAATGCGGTGAATGCGGCTAAACTCATCTAAACGCATGCAGACGCAGGAGAACTTGATCTAGGAAGCATAACGTTTGTCTATACTACCCATATCATTTATCCATCATTTTTAAATAGCCCAAACATAGGAGATTGTGAACGTAGCCTAAGCCTCGGTTCACACTATGAACCGCATGTGAATTGCACCGCATTCTTGTTCAATTTACAAGCAATTCAGTACGGTGTGACTTGAGCCCATTCATTTTGAATAGGCTCGAATCGTACACCACATCACGCCAGTCATGCATGCAGCAATTTAGGAACTGCACTGCAGCCGGATCGCATGGCACTTTTGAACCATACAATCCGGTGCCGACAAATGCACTCGGTTTGCAACTTGCCTTTGGGTCGTCATTAAGATTGCACTGACACCTGCAACAGATGGCAAGGGCAGTGCAATTTGTGGTGTGGGAAACTCGCATGGATCATGCACCGCATTAGTGTGAACCTAGGCTAAGGCCAATAGACAGGCTGTATTGTCGCTACAGACACATCACAAGTGGCAGGATCATTAATGAGGCCACCTGTCTGTCCCCACAGAACCTCTTTCTCTGTAGTCAGATATCGCTATGTTGCTGTGCTGAACACTGCTGAATCTTGATTGCTAGTGATGGGAGCGACATCACGCTGCCTCAGCTAGTGAGGGAGTCATTTCCATAGGGACAAACAGCCAGCCTCCTAGATCGCTAGAGTCACCTGTCTGATATCAGCTTTAGTGACAAATACTGTAAGTACGCCACATTCCTCTTCTGTGCCTACATGTGCCTCTTCTGTACTCCTGACCCCTCCCTCCTGTTGAGTGACCCCTCATCAAGCAGCTTGCTATGGGGGCACCCGAGCCGAGTCACAGTTCCATGTGTCCATTCAGATACGGAGCCACAGCCCTCTCTCTCCTGATTGGCTAGCCAACTTTGACAGAAGCGGGAGCCAATGGCACCGCTGCTGTGTCTCAACCAATCAGGAGGGACCAATCAGACGGCCGAGACACTTGTTGACATCGCTGGACAGAGATGGGGCTCAGGTAAGTATTATTGGGGCTGAGAGGAGCTGCTGCACACAGAAGGCTTTTTATCTTAATGCATAGAATGCATTAAGATAAAATACCTTCTGACCTTACAACCCCTTTAGGCCGGGTTCACACTTAATACAGATGCAGCTCACAGCAGGGGGTCCGGTGTGTCTCTGTTCTCCATTCCAGGGACAAATCAGGCTCAAATTTTTGCCTGAATTCGGGCCTGAAACCGAGCCAAAAACGCATAGGGCTCCTGTGCAATGTGACCGCCCCGGAGGTGTATGAATCGGCTCCATTGAGAGCCTGTCATCAGGGCTGCCATCAGGGGGGTACAGGCAGTACTCTTGTATGGGGGCCCAGTGTCCCAAGGGGTCCTTACAACAAAGACTTTAGCAGTCCTTAACATTGAAGTCTATGGGAGGGGGACACCCAGTTTGGGGACATCGTTCTCCTGAACCATAGGCGATAAAAATACCAAACTTGGGTCACTTAGAGAGGCCCCCCTGGGCAACAACTGGTCCTCCAGCACCTATGGTTCGGCTGTACCGGGTCCTCAAAATGACCAGTCATTGACAATTGTCAGGTGAATTTCGGACTTAACATTGGAGTCTATGGGAGGGGATCCCACACTATGGGAGGGGATCCCCTTGGATCCCACACTAGCATACATTACACACTCCACTTGAATGGGTCATGCTTGGCAGGCTACACCTGGTAAGTGTGACAGGGTGTATAATTTCTACTGCGGCTGCAACATGTGTACATCCCTGGCCAGTGGGGCGATGTGGTGGGATGGCCAGTGAGCGGGACCTGGGGAATGTTGATGGTCATACAAGGGGGCCCAGGTCTAAAGCTGTGTAAGGGGCCCCAAAGTTTCTGATGGCTGCCCTGCCTGTCATTCGAATTGGATGCGGGAAAACTCTCATCCAATTCACATTACGCCCCTTTCACATGGACGTTCCGTTCAGGTCCGCCTGTTCTTTTCAGGTGGACCCGAATGGAGCCTCCATGCAGCCCTATGGAGTGACGACATGTCCACTGACACTCACCGCTCTCCGATCTGCTCCAGACCCATAAAGTCTGACGGATGGAAACCCTATTTTTCCATCCGCCTGCGGATCGTATTGGATGACAACGGATCCATTGTCATCCGATCTGCCATAGGGGAGAGCAGGGGCTCTGACGGATCTGTCTCTGCACAGTGAGCGGAGATCCGTCGGCTCAGCAGGGATCAGTGGAACGATCCCCTCTGAGCTAAATGGAGCCCGCTGACGGAACGGCCGCATGAAACCGGCCTAAGTGTGAATCCAGCCTTAACATGTGGTTTATGCTGTGGGGTGCAGACACTGACAATATTAGCAGGGGTTTCCTAAGACCTGAACATTATTTCAAGGGTTCCTCTGTGTTAAAAGGTTGAGAAAGACTGCAATATATGAAACAAACACACCTATTACATTGCTTCTAAAAAAAAAAAAAAAAAAGAAAAAACAAAATAAAATGAAATCAACACCCAAAACATAGTTCAGCTTAATCTGGCCATATGATTGATTTTTTTTCAGGTTGAAGGGAAAAAAAATCTAATAGGTGAATTCAAACATGCTTGGGACAAACATAGATCTAGAATTAGACAAAAAAAAAAATATTTAAAAAATAAATAGTTACATAAAACATGGGGCAGACTTGATGGACCACTTGGTCTTTTTTCTGCTGTCGCTCTTCTATTTTTCTAGATTCCTCCATCCACACTATACAGCACGGATGGATGAATCTGTAGTGCTGGCTATTGTATTCTGACAGTGGGGATCGGGGGTTATTAGAATACCTGAACAGTGGCTGCATCTAACTGGATACAGCCACTGTTTAGCTGACAGATGTTTTGCCTGGCTCGTTTGATTTTTCAATCAAAGAATTTTGGGTAGATGGAAACTGATAGTGCCACCCACAAAGTGAACTTCAGACTGGTTTAACTCTTGTCTCTGAAGCCCCATCACGCTCCAGGGGCGTCTATCAGGCAATGACAGAGATGCAACGCCTCCTCACACCTTCTTTAACTCCATTCTTGCCATCAAACACAGCGTAACCACGTGTACTGCACATGGTTGCGGGGTATTTGCTGCTCTTCCCCACTGACTTGAATGCGTAGCATTCAGAGGGCTTGGTGCCCACCGATTTGTACAAGTGTGGTCAACTTTGCTGCAGACGTAAATACAACCATCTGCTGCTAATTGTGCATCTTAACCACTTGATGTCCGCGCTAAAGTCGAAAGACGGCTACAGTGTGGACCTTAAGTCCCGGGAGGGGGTCCATCTACGTCCTCCCATTCTTGTGCCACCCGTGTGTAGCGCTCTATGATCGCCGAGTTCTTCGAACTTGGCTGATCAAACAGCAGGGTAAAGGGCCAATCATAACTGGCCCTTAACCATATGATCAGCTGTCAGCCAATGACAACTGATCACGGAAGTAAACAGAAGTCTTTTTTTTTTTTCTTCACAATGTCAGCGTGAAAAAAAAGAACAAAGCCAGTAACCGGCTTCTGTTAGAGGGACATCGGCCCCCTAAGTGCCAACCAGTACTGCTAATCCATGCCCTCCAGTGCTTCAAAACCCTGCCCACCAGTGCCATCTATCAGTGCCCATCAGTACTACAAATCAGTGCCCACCAGTGCCACCTATCAGTGCCCATCAGTGCTGCGAATCAGTGACTCATCATCAGTGCCTCCTGATCAGCGCCCACCAGTGCCACCTATCAGTGCAGCCAATCAGTGCCCATTAGTGAAGGAGGAAAATTACCTGTTTGCAAAATTTTATAACAAAATATGAAAAACGTTTTGTTTTTTTATTAAAAAAATAAAAAACGTAACCACTTGGCAACCAGCCGCGGCAGGTCGGCTCTCCTGCGCAAATCGCTGTAGGTATACGCCGGGCGCGGGAGCATGTATTGTGAGTGCACACACTCACTGGCTAGCGGGGGAGCCAATCAGCGGGTGGGGCGGACTCGATCGCTCCCCCGCAGTGACAGAAAGGAGATCTGCGAGTGTAAACAAGCAGATCCCCGTTCTGACGGGAGAGGAGTGATCGTCTGTTCCCAGTAAATGGGAGCAGCGATCTCTCTCATCTCCCAGCCCCTACACAGTTAGAACATACTGACAGGGATAACATTTAACCCTTTGATCGCCCCTAGTGTTAACTCCTTCCCTGCCAGTGACATTTATACAGTAAATAGTGGCTTTATAGCACTGATTGCTGTATAAATGTCAATGGTTCAAAAAAGTGTCAAAAGTGTCCCATCTGTCCACCACAATATTGCAGCCCCGCTAAAAATCGCAGATCGCCGCCATTACTAGTAAAAAAATAAGTAAATGAAAACTCCATAAATCTATTCCCATAGATTGTAGACGCTATAACTCAATCAATATACGCTTATTGCAATTTTTTACCAAAAATATGTAGAAGAATATATATATATCGGCCTAAACTGAGGAAGAAATGTTGTGTTTTTTTTGGATATGTATTATAGCAAAAAGTTAAAAATATTAGTTTTTTTTCAAAATTGACGTCTTTTTGTTTATAGCGCAAAAAATAAAAACCGCTGGTGATCAACTACCACCAAAAGAAAGCTCTATTTGTGGGAAAAAAGGACACAAATTTTGTTTGGATACAACGTTGCACGACCACGCAATTGTCAGTTAAAGCGACGCAGTGCTGTATCGCCAAAAAATGCTCTTTTCGGGAAGTGGAATCCTTCTGGGGCTGCAGTGGTTAAGTACAGTGTAGCATGACCGCGCAATTGTCATTGAAAGTGTGAGAGTGCTGAAAGCTGAAAATTGACCTGGAAGGGGGTATAAGTGCCCAGTATGCGCAAAACGCAGCTCAACCGTGAATTTTTGCTGCTGCCCAACTGCAAGTCTAGGCAAGGCCTTAGGATGGGCACTGATGGTTTTATTTGCCTATGAGTTTCTCCTACCTTCTCCAGTGGTAAGCTTTCCCTGGTCTGTCCTCTCTCGAAGAACAATGAAATAATAAATCGCCCCAATTTTTGGTTACATTTTTGTACAGTGTAACATTTCCAACTCGGTTGAGTTCCTGGTTCACACAGGAGCGATCCGACTTCAGATGCGACTTTGTAGGTGATTTGAATGCGACTTCAAGGCAACTTCAGCGTGACTTTGGGCAACTTAAACAACCTCCATGCCAGGCGACTTTGCCTGTGGCCAATCAGAGAATATAACTCTTCTAATATCATTCTTTTTACCTGGGTAAATTATTTTCTTTTTCCTGTAAAGTCGCTTCAATATAGATAAGGGATCCGACTTGAAGGCGACTTCCATTGAATTTAATGGGCACAAGTCAGATAGAAGTCACCTTGAAGTCGTGCAGGAACCTTTTCTGAAGTTGGAGCGACTTCAGTAGTGTACATTAAGACGGCTCTCATTCACTTCAATGGGATTTCTTATGGCAAGTGACTTGGGGCGACACAAGTCGGATCCCAAGTCGCTGTATCGTAAATCGGCTCTTAATGTTTAGCTTGACTATTCAATTGCTCATTAAAGAGGATGGGCTTGGGCTTGTTCAGAACCGAACGTGCCTGAGCATGCCAGGAAGTGAACCCTGCACTGCACTAATCACAGGCAGTGAGATATTTCCCGATCGCTGCAGCCTCGCATCGGGGAAATGTCTCACTGCCTGTGATTAGAGCAGTGCAGAGTTCACTTCCTGGCGGGCTTGGGCATGTTCAGTTCTGAACAAGCCTGAGCCCATCCTTAGACGGCACCCCTGCCTGTCGGGTACAGCTGCCGCCATCTCCACTAAGGGAAACAGGCAGTGAAGCATTTCGGCTTCACGGACAGTTCCCTACTGCGCATGCGCAAAGCGCGCTGCGCTTTTAAATTGGCCCGGCAGCGGAGGAAGGAGGAGGGGGGGCCAAACTTCCGAGCGACAACACCGTGGTGCCGTCTCTGGAAGTGGTGATGAGGGACCAGTCAAAAACAGGTCCCTATTTCCCGCTCCCCCCTGAAAGGTGCCAAATGTGCCACTGGTGGAGGGGAGGAAGGAAGTAAGAGGAAGTTCCACTTTTGGGTGGAACTCCGCTTTAAAGCGATTGTCTACCCAAAAAAAAGAAACCTGTAAAGGCAAAATGAGCTAGTATGCACCGCATAGAGGGAGCGGACATCTTCGCCGCGTGGATTCTTCTGGGTCACTCCCGTCTTTCCGGCGGACTTTCCGGCAGGGTCCGGTGCTATGTGCTGGGCCTTCCCCGGGCCATCACTCTGCATGGGCCGTGACGTCACCGGCTGCATTGCAAGTGGAATATCCCCTAAACCATACAGGTTTAGGAGATATTCATTTTACCTACAGGTAAGTCTTATTATAGGTAGGTAAGAATCACTTTTGGGGGTAGACAACCGCTTTATGCTGGCCCTACACTAGTAGACTTTTGTATGAAAATTCTCAGTACATTCAAAGACGCAATGAATGTCGTTCAAAAGCACTTCAAAATTTTTGTTTGCTTTTAACATTCAATTTTAAAATGAATGGACTTAGCTGAAAGAAAACCCCATACATTGATAAAAAATTGATAGTTTGAGATAAAATTTTCCATCCTGCTCCATTTCATGCAGTTGAAAATGAGGCTAGGTTTCCACTATTGCAACCGCAAAGTCGCGCGATTTTGATGGGACTTGAAGCAATTCCTGTGTATTCAAGTTGCATCAAAGTCGGACAAAAGTAGTGCAGGGACTACTTTGAAGTCGCACAGATATGAACGGTACTCATTGGAAACCATGGGATAGGACTTGTCATGCGACTTTGCAGTCCCAAGTCGCACTCGTGGAAACATAGCCTTAATGTTCACCCCACTAATGATTAGAAAATCAAATAAGCATTCCTAAAATGACAATTTTCAACCAAAATTCTCCAAGTGTATGGCCAGCCTTTGCAGCTAAAACTCCTCCAGCTTGCTGCTGTCTATGGCAGACTCGGCGCAGTGTATACCGTAGAAATAAAACGTATTTTTAATTAGAACTCACCGCAGTCATTGGGAAGCCGGCGTCTATCACAGATCCTGGATTCCCACATGTAAAGGTTCGTTATCATTCCATAGGGAAGTTGTGTTGTCCATGGATTTACTACAAAGAGCTCCTCACTGCTGTGATCATGGAGTTCTGTTTGCAGAATATTAATGATTAATGTCTTTCAGGAGAAGGTTAGAGAAGAGATCTGGCCCCAGGGGAGTTTTAGAAAGCTCAGGCAGCCCTGGCCTGCTGTAACCTACACACACCATTCATGCTTTTACTACAGGCAGACCACAGCAGGATCTGAAAGATGCTGGCTGGGATCTGACATCATCACGCCGCCCAGAGATGAACAGGGCATCATGGGAAGTGTAGTCTCCTCCTGCAGTGCTCTACGACACTGGAGACGCTTTAGGGCTCGTTCACAGCATATCAGCAGAGCTCCATGATCCATCTATATGGATTGACGCAAAAGCACACAGATAGCAATAGTTGCTTAGATCACACGGGCACAATTATCACTTCTATGCTGATGACACTCATAATTCCTTTAACCACTTCAGTCCCGGAAGGACTTACCCCCTTCATGACCAGGCCATTTTTTGCAATACGGCACTGCGTTGCTTTAACTAATAATTGCGCGGCCATGCAATGCTGTACCCAAATAAAATGTATGTCCTTTTTTCCCACAAATAGAGTTTTCTTTTGGTGGTATTTGATCACCTCTGCAGTTTTTATTTTTTGCACTATAAATAGAAAAGACCTACAATTATAAAAAAAAAAAAAAAACAATATTTTTTACATTCTGTTATAAAACATATCCAGTAAAAAAATGTAAAAATCTAATTTCTTCTTCAGTTTAGGCCAATATTTATTCCGCTAAATATTTTTGGTAAAAAAGAAATCCCAATACCGTATATTGATTTGTTTGCGTAAAAGTTATAGCATCTACAAGCTATGGGATATCAAATGTGTAAAAAAAAAAAAAAACATGCTATTCAATAGGAACATACAGTATCTCACAAAAGTGAGTACACCCTCACATTTTTGTAAATATTTTATTCTATCTTTTCATGTGACAACACTGAAGAAATTACACTTTGCTACAATGTAAAGTAGTGAGTGTACAGCTTGTATAACAGTGTATATTTGCTGTCCCCTCAAAATAACTCAACACACAGCCATTAATGTCTAAACCACTGGCAACAAAAGTGAGTACACCCCTAAGTGAAAATGTCCAAATTAGACCCAATCAGTCATTTTCCCTCCCTGGTGTCATGTGACTCGTTACTGTTACAAGGTCTCAGGTGCGAATGTGGAGCAGGTGTGTTAAATTTGGTGTTATCGCTCTCACTCTCTCATGCTGGTCACTGGACGCTCAACATGGCACCTTGTGGCAAAGAACTCTCTGAGGGTCTGAAAAAAAGAATTGTTGCTCTACATAAAGATGGCCTAGGCTATAAGAAGATTGCCAAGAACCTGAAACGTATCTGCAGCACAGTGGCCAAGACCATACAGCGGTTTAACAGGTCAGGTTCCACTCAGAACAGGCCTTGCCATGGTCGACCAAAGAGATTGTGTGCACATGCTCAGCGTCATATCCAGAGATTATACAAGCTGTACACTCACTACTTTACATTGTAGCAAAGTGTCATTTCTTCAGTGTTGTCACATGAAAAGATATAACAAAATATTTACAAAAATATGAGGGGTGTACTCACTTTTGTGAGATACTGTATATAGCAGCAACTATCCTGTGAGACACACGCAACAACGACAATCCTCATTCATAAAGTTGCGCTGGCATTAAAAATAATATAGCACAAATTAAACAGTCCAAATAGTGAAAGAAAATCTTCAAACAATACGAGCACCATCCATCACTTTTCGGGTGATGCAGGGTGCTCATATCGTTTGAAGGTTTTCTTTCACTATTCGGATTGTTTAATTTGTGTTATATTATTTTTAATGCCAGCGCAACTTTATGAATGAGGAGAAACTATGAGATAGATCTATGGTATTTTTATTTTTTTTACTAGTAATGGCGGCGATCACCACTTTTTAGCGGGACTGCGAAATTGCGGCGGACAAATCTGACACTAAGTGACATTTTTTGGGGATCAGTGGCACCTATACAGTGATCAGTGCTAAAACAAAATGCACTGTCACTGTATAAATGACACTGGCAGGGAAAAGGTTAACATCAGGGGCAATCAAAGGGTTAAATGTGCCCCTAGGGAGTGCTTTCTAACTGTGTGTGTGTGTGTGGAGGGGGGGGTTCTTTGACTGGGGGAAAACAGAGATCCATGTCTCTGACAGAACAGCGGTCTGCCTCTCCTGAGAACGATCGGTGCATCCACCGGACCCGCTGATTGTCTCCCACTGTGTCCAATCACAGCGGGAGCAGGCCACCAGTGGCGCGCGTGCACGCCCCAGACCCCCTGCACGAAATCACATACAGGTATGCGATTTCACGCAGGAGGGCTGCCCTGTCCCAGTATACAGTTGTGCTCATAAGTTTACATACCCTGGCAGAATTTATGATTTCTTGGCCATTTTTTCAGAGAATATGAATGATAACACAAAAACTTATCTTTCATTCAAGGTTTGTCTTTGGCTGAAGCCATTTATTATCAATCAACTGTGTTTACTCTTTTTAAATCATAATGACAAAAGAAACTACCCAAATGACCCTGATCAAAAGCTTACATACCCCAGTTTTTAATACCGTGTATTGCCCCCTTTAACATCAATGACAGCCTGAAGTCTTTTGTGGTATTTGTGGATGAGGCACTTTATCTTCTCAGATGGTAAAGCTACCCATTCCTCTTGGCAAAAAGCCTCCAGTTTCTGGAAATTCCTGGGCTGTCTTGCATGAACTGCATGTTTGAGATCTCCCCAGAGTGGCTCAATGATATTGAGGTCAGGAGACTGAGATGGCCACTCCAGAACCTTAACATTATTCTGCTGTAGCCAATGACAGGTCGACTTGGCCTTGTGTTTTGGATCATTGTCATGTTGGAATGTCCAAGTACATCCCATGCGCAGCTTCCTGGCTGATGAATGGTAACATACTGCATTCATCTTGCCATCAATTTTGGCCAAATTTCCTGTGCCTTTGTAGCTCACACATCCCCAAAACATTAGCAATCCACCTCCTTGTTTCACAGTAGGAATGGTGTACCTTTGATCATAGGCCTGCTTGGCTCCTCTCCAAATGTAGCGTTTATGGTTGTGGTCAAAAAGCTAAATTTTGGTCTCATCATTCCAAATGACTTTGTGCCAGAAGGTTTGAGGCTTGTCTCTGTGCTGTTTGGCGTATTGTAAGCGGGATACTTTGTGGCATTTGCGTAGTAATGGCTTTCTTCTGGCAACTCGACCATGCAGCCCATCTTTCTTCAAGTACCTCCTTATTGTGCATCTTGAAACAGTCACACCACATGTTTTCAGAGACTCCTGTATTTCACCTGAAGTTATTTGTGGCTTTTTCTTTACATCCCAAACAGTTTTCCTGGCAGTTGTGACTGAAATTTTAGTTGGTCTACCTGACCATGGTTTAATTTCAACAGAACCCCTTATTTTCCACTTCTTTATTAGAGTTTGGACACTGCTGATTGGCATTCTCAATTCCTTGGATGTCTTTTTATATCCCTATCCTGTTTTATACAGTTCACAGCTACCTTTTCCCGCAGACAATTCCTTTGACAATTCTTTTGCTTTCCCCATGACTCAGAATTCAGAAATGTCAGTGCAGCACTGGATGTAAGATGCAAGGGTCTGTCAGGAGTCCAGAAACTCATTGACCTTTTATACACACATTCTAATTACAAGCAAACAGATTACAGGTGAGGATGGTTACCTTTAATAGCTATTCAAATCCCTTTGTGTCAACTTGTGTGCATGTTATCAGGCCAGGGTATGTCAACTTTTGATCAGGGTCATTTGGGTAGTTTCTTTTGTCATTATGATTTAAAAAGAGTCAACACAGTTGATTGATAATAAATGGCTCCAGCCAAACACTAATCATGAGTGAAAGAAAAGTTTTTGTGTTATCATTCATATTCTCTGAAAAATGGCCAAGAAATCAAAAATTCTGCCAGGGTATGTAAACTTATGAGCTCAACTGTATGGGCGTGGGGCAGTCCAGAAGGGGTTAATTGAACTGTGACAAGACTGAAGTCATGCTTATTGGCACCCCCCCCCCCCCCATCAATTACATAAGAACAGTCCTAATAGAGCTCATCTATAGAGGCACTGTACTTGAGCTTCAGTCTAAATTGACAAGTTACAAGTGATCCTATTACCCCTATCCTAGAGCCCTTGCATGGGCTTGCTGTCAGGTTTCACATAGACCAGAGGTGCCCAACCAGTGGCCCGTGGAGCCCAGTGGCGGCCCGCCCATAGGGGACACCCGGGCGCCGCCCCCCCCCCCAAAAAAAATGCCCCCTTTAAAAAAAAAAAGTTTGTTTGAATTTACACAACACTATGTATTCGGGCGCCGGACACAGTGCACTATGGAAAGCGCGACGACGTTGCAATCACATGGGTTTATTCCTGCCTTGAGGCTCTTTGCTCTGCGCCTCAAGCCACCTATTGGCTCCTGGTACTGTCAATCAATTGATTGATCTGGAGGAGCCTCAACGTCACTTCTGGCCATGGAGACTGGAGAGAGAAGACGGTCTCCAGGCTTCAGCACGCTCACCGCAAGCACTGTCTCTGCATAAAACAGCTGCTGGCCGCATGCTCTGCACACTCCTGCCTGCCTATTATATGGGGTAAGTGCGGGACTTGTCCCGACTTCGGGGGGGGGGGCGCCGCTAACCCCTATCTGGTGACTGTATACACTATCTGGGACCCTGTATGTGCAATACTCTGCATGGAGCTTTCTATGATATGTACTATGTGCAATACTCTGCATGGAGGTTTCTATGACATGTAATATGTGCAATATTCTGCATGGAGCTTTCTATGATATGTACTATGTGCAATACTCTGCATGGAGCTGCCTGTGACATGTAATATGTGCAATACTCTTCAAGGAGCTGCCTGTGACATATACTATGTGCAATACTCTGCATGGAGCTGCCTGTGACATGTAATATGTGCAATACTCTGCATGGAGCTGCCTGTGACATGTAATATGTGCAATACTCTGCATGGAGCTGCCTGTGACATGTACTATGTGCAATACTCTGCATGGAGCTGCCTGTGAGATGTACTATGTGCAATACTCTGCATGGAGCTGCCTGTGACATGTAATATGTGCAATACTCTGCATGGAGCTGGCTGTGACATGTACTATGTGCAATACTCTGCATGGAGCTTCCTATGTGCAATACTCTGCATGGAGCTGCCTGTGACATGTACTAAGTGCAATACTCTGCATGGAGCTGCCTGTGACATGTAATATGTGCAATACTCTGCATGGAGCTGCCTGTGATTTGTCCTATGTGCAATACTCTGCATGGAGCTGCCTGTAACATTTACTATGTGCAATACTCTGCATGAAGCTGCCTGTGACATATACTATGTGCAATACTCTGCATTTAGCTGCCTGTGACATGTAATATATGCAATATTCTGCATGGAGCTTTCTCTGATGTGTAGTATGTACAATATTCTGCATGGAGCTTTCTGTGACATGTAATATGTACAATATTCTGCATGGAGCATTCTATGATATGTACTATGTGCAATATTCTACATTGAGCTTCCAATGACATTTACTATGTGCAATACTCTGCATGGAGCTTTCTATGACATGTAATATGTGCAATATTCTGCATGGAGCTTTCTATGATATGTACTATGTGTAATGTTCTGCATGGAGCATTCTATGACATGTAATATGTGCAATATTCTGCATGGAGCTTTCTATGATATGTACTATGTGCAATGTGCAATACTCCGCATGGAGCTTTCTATGATATGTACTCTGTGCAATACTCTGCATGGAGCTGCCTGTGACATGTATTATGTGCAATACTCTGCATGGAGCTTTCTATGACATGTAATATGTGCAATATTCTGCATGGAGCTTTCTATGATATGTACTATGTGCAATGTTCTGCATGGAGCATTCTATGACATGTAATATGTGCAATATTCTGCATGGAGCTTTCTATGATATGTACAATGTGCAATACTCTGCATGGAGCTTTCTATGATATGTACTCTGTGCAATACTCTGCATGGAGCTGCCTGTGACATGTACTATGTGCAATACTCTGCATGGAGCTGCCTGTGACATGTACTATGTGCAATACTCTCCATGTGGCTGCCTGTGACATGTATGTGCAATACTCTGCATGGAGCTGCCTGTGACATGCAATATGTGCAATACTCTGCATGGAGCTGCCTGTAACATGTACTATGTGCAATACTCTGCATGGAGCTGCCTGTGACATGTAATATGTGCAATACTCTGCATGGAGCTGCCTGTGACATGTAATATGTGCAATACTCTCCATGGGGCTGCCTGTGACATGTCCTATGTGCAATACTCTGCATGGAGCTGCCTGTGACATGTACTATGCAAGATACTCTGCATTGAGCTGCCTGTGACATGTACTATGTGCAATACTCTGCGTGGAGCTTCCTATGTGCAATACTCTGCATGGAGCTGCCTGTGACATGTACTATGTGCAATACTCTGCATGGAGTTGCCTGTGACATGTAATATGTGCAATATTCTGCATGGAGCTGCCTGTGACATGTGCTATGTGCAATACTCTGCATGGTGCTGCCTGTGACATGTACTATGTGCAATACTCTGCATGGAGCTGCCTGTGACATGTACTATGTGCAATACTCTGCATGGAGCTGCCTGTGACATGCAATATGTGCAATACTCTGCATGGAGCTGCCTGTAACATGTACTATGTGCAATACTCTGCATGGAGCTGCCTGTTACATGTCCTGTGTGCAATACTCTGCATGAAGCTGCCTGTGACATGTACTATGCAAGCTACTCTGCATGGAGCTGCCTGTGACATGTACTATGTGTAACACTCTGCATGGAGCTTCCTATGTGCAATACACTGCATGGAGCTGCCTGTGACATGTACTATGTGCAATACTCTGCATGGAGCTGCCTGTGACATGTAATATGTGCAATACTCTGCATGGAGCTGCCTGTGACATGTAATATGTGCAATACTCTGCATGGAGCTGCCTGTGACATGTCCTATGTGCAATACTCTGCATGGAGCAGGCTGTGACATGTACTATGTGTAATATTCTGCATGGAGCTTTCTATGATATGTACTATGTGCAATACTCTGCATGGAGCTTTCTATGATATGTACTTTGTGCAATATTCTGCATGGAGCTTTCTATGACATGTAATATGTGCAATATTCTGCGTGGAGCTTTCTATGATATGTACTATGTGCAATATTCTGCATGGAGCTTCCTATGACATGTACTATGTGTAATACTCTGCATGGAGCATGAATCGCCGCAAACCCCTATCTGGTGACTGTATACACTATCTGGGACCGTATATACCCCTATCTGGTGACTGTATACACTATCTGGGACCCTATATAGCCCTATCTGGTGACTGTATAAACTATCTGGGACCCTGTATACCCTATCTGGTGACTGTATACACTATCTGGGACCCTGTATACCCCTATCTGGTGACTGTATACACTATCTGGGACCCTGTATACCCTATCTGGGACCATGTATATCCTATCTGGGACTCTGTATACCCTATCTGGGGCTCTGTATACCCCTATCTGGGACCCTGTATACCCCTATCTGGGGCTCTGTATACCCTATCTGGGACCATGTATATCCTATCTGGGACCCTGTATATCCTATCTGGGACCCTGTATACCCTATCTGGGACTCTGTATACTGCTATATGGTGACTCTGTATACTCCTATCTGGGGCTCTGTGTACTGTTATCTGGGGCTTTGTGTACTGCTATCTGGGGCTCTGTATACTACTATAAGGTGACTCTACATACCCCTATCTGGTGCTATGTATACTGCTATATGGTGACTCTGTATACTGCTATCTGGTGACTCTGTATACTCCTAACTGGTGATGCTGTATACCACTATCTGGTGATGCTGTACTCTATACTCCTGACACAAGGGGTGGAAACTAAAATGGGTGGGGCTTATGAGAAGTGGGGGGGTCAAAAAGGAAGGGCGGGGTCTAGCGCCCCCCCATCCTAAAATTTCACCAGCCGTCACTGGTGGAGCTTTCTGATGTGGCCCTCGACCTCCTGCTCTGGGATGGTGGGTTGGCAAGCCCAGTTCGTGGGTTGCCAACCCTCCACCCCAGAGCATGAGTGTTGTGAATGAAGCCAACGGTAGAGGAAGCAAGCAGCTGCGGAGCAGAACCACATAAGCCAATGCTTTAAAAACACAGTGTGTTCAAAAATATATGCCCATATAGGGCATACTCCGCATGTATTCCCAAAAAATGAATTATTCCATTGCTATGTGCTAATATGTGCTATATAATGCTAAGCATATAACCACTCAAATCCTTAATTAGCTACAACTTTAACTCAACAGCAATATTGTATTAAAACGTATGCTAAATAGTGTAATAATGTAATTAATATGAAGTAGCAAACTACTATAGTCATTAGTGATGATCATTAAAAAAAAAAAAAAAAAAAATAGTTAACAAAATTCTTGAAATCATAATATCCAAAAAATCAAAACGTACAGTTCATTATACATCCTATGACCATGTGTATAACCAACAAGGCTGACAAGGCACAGTGAGTACATTGTTTACACTGAGAATTAGGGCACTGATCATCACTGCCCTGATTATCAGTGCAGCGCCATCAGTGCTGATCTGTGCACGTTAAAAGTGCCCATCAGTGGCGCATCATCAGCACACATCAGTGAAGAAGGAAAATTCCTTGGGGAGATATGGGACATACCTTTTTCTTAAGAAAAATTACTTATTTGCAAAATTTTATAACTGAAACAAATTTTTATTTTCCAAAATGTTTGAAAAGTATTTTTAGCAAAAAATAAAAAAACCCAGTGGTGATTAAATACCACCAGAAGAAAGCTCTATCTATTTATAAAACAAAATCTTATATATACAGTGTTGCATGACTGCGCAATTGTCATTTAAAGTGTGGCAATGCTGAAGTCTAAAAATCGGCCCGGGCAGGTGTGGTTAAACGGCAAAATTGTCATTCCATCCTTTAGCCCCCGTTCACATCATAACGGCATAATCTAAAGCAAAAAGGCAGAATCATTTCTTATTTAGGGATCCTGTTGAATGGTGTCCAAAGGAAGAATATATTCCTGGTTCCTCTAGGGCAGTTTTTCACTATCTTTTTGCCCCAGAGGAACCCATTAAATCATTTTCAGGTCTCAAAGAACCCCCTGCTAAAATAATTTATTTTTTTGGGGGGGTCATGAAGAAGAATTCCCCCATGGGCATCAGTGGAAAGAATGCCCCTTACACTGGGGTCATAAGGAATTGCTGCAGAGCTTAAAGGGGTGGGGGGTCAGCCTGTCAGTGCTCAGACCATACGCCGCACACTGCATCAAATTGGTCTGCATGGCTGTTGTCCCAGAAGGAAGCCTCTTCTAAAGATGATGCACTAGAAAGCATGGAAGAAGTTTGCTGAAGACAAGCAGACTAAGGACATGGATTACTGGAACCATGTCCTGTGGTCTGATGAGACCAAGATAAACTTATTTGGTTCAGATGGTGTCAAGTGTGTGTGGAGGCAACCAGGGGAGGAGTACAAAGACAAGTGTGTCTTGCCTACAGTAAAGCATGGTGGTGGGAGTGTCATGGTCTGGGGCTCCGTGAGTGCTGCTGGCAATGTGGAGCTACAGTTCATTGAGGGAACCATGAATGCCAATATGTACTGTGACATACTGAAGCAGAGCATGATCCCCTCCCTTCGGAGACTGAACCGCAGGGCAGTATTCCAACATGATAACGACCTCTAAGATGACCACTGCCTTACTAAAGAATCTGAAGGTAAAGGTGGTGGACTGGCCAAGCACGTCTCCATACCTAAACCCTATTGAGCATCTGTGGGGCATCCTCATACAGAAGGTGGAGGAGTGCAAGGTCTCTAACATCCACCAGCTCCGTGATGTCCTCATGGAGGAGTGGAAGAGGACTACAGTGGCAACCTATGAAGCTCTGGTGAACTCCATGCCCAAGAGGGTTAAGGCAGTGCTGGAAAATAATGGTGGCCACACAAAATATTGACACTTTGGGTCCAATGCAGACATTTCTCATTTAGGGGTGTACTCACTTTTGTTGCCAGCGGCTTAGACATTAATGGCTGTGTGTTGAGTTATTTTGAGGGGACAGCAAGTTTACACTGTTATACAAGCTGTACACTCACTACTTTACATTGTAGCAAAGTGTCATTTCTTCAGTGTTGTCACATGAAAATATATAATAAAATATTTACAAAAATGTGAGGGGTGTACTCACTTTTGTGAGATACTGTATATATATATATATATATATATATATACATATATACATACATATACTACATATACACACATACATATATATTGTGAGGGGGTTAGCTCGGCAGCGGGTGTGGGGTGTGTGTGACCCCCTGGATGTGTTCACCACACAAAAAAACTAGGCTCAGCAAACAGCAGTGAAGGTGAAAAACACTGGTGCGGTTTATTTACACTATTTACAGTGGATAAAAAACAGCAAAACAAAAAGAAACATAAAAATAAATCCTTGCCAACTTGGCCACTTACTATGAGCTAGGTGCAGCCTTGTGCTGCCCCCAGCACCTATCTCCCTGTTAAAGAGGCTTGCCACACAAGCTTTGTCTCACCGCACAGACAGGTGTCACACTCCCCAGTCTAAACAGGCACAGAACTGGTTCCAGGATGGAGCGACTCCCTAAGCATGCTGGGAGTTTTTGTAGAGGCCTTAATGAGCCAACTTAACTCAGCTGGGCTCATTACCTCTACCCCTGACTCTCAGCACTTCCCCCTAGTGGTAGAAACCTACATAAAGCCTAAATCTGGGACATATATATCTGCCATCCTGGATGCAACCAGGCGATTTTACCCGCCTGCTGTCACATACCCCCCCCCCCCTTGTTTCAACCTGGGGTTGGAACAAAAGCAGTCAGGCACACATGTACCCGACACAAAGCATCCACATTCCCCATTTGAATACCAGGGTGATGCTTTACAGTAAAGTTTAATTCCTGTAGGGCCAGGAACCACTTACTGGTATTTACCCTTCTATTGGTCTCCTTGTTTTGAGCCATCCACTTTAAGGGCGCGTGATCAGTAACCAGGTCAAAGTGTCTACCTAGCAAATAGTATTGAAGAGAATCTAGCGCCCACTTCACAGTTAAACACTCATTCTCAATTGTGGTGTGATTCACTTCGTGGGATTTCAGTTTTCTGCTGAGAAAAATGACTGGGTGCTCTTCCTCCTTCCAAACCTGGGACAACACTGCTCCTAACCCCACGTCTGATGCATCAGTCTGTACAACAAAGTCCTAAGAGAAGTCAGAGGAGTACAGCACTGGCTGGCTACATAAGGATTTTTTTATTATTGAAATGCTGCTTCAGCCTCCGGGGTCCATTTCACCATGGCAGACTCTTTCCCTTTCATCAGGTTGGTTAGGGGCACAGCCTGAGAAGCAAAATGTGGAATGAATCGCCGATAGTATCCAGCCATTCCTAGGAACCTGCTTCTTGCTGTTGGGACACGGTCAACTATCTATGGTTTCAACCTTGTTGATTTGGGGTTTTATTACTTCCCTCCCAATAGTATACCCCAGATATTTGGCCTCTTCCTGTCCAATGATTAACATAGCAGCTCCAGGCCCCTACCTCAAAATAGGCCCATGCCAGTGAGTCATTAATGCTGTTTAGCTCTGCGTGTGTATACCATTGTTATGTAAATTGCGGGCGGCAGGCGCTATTGTTATGTAAATTAAGGGCGACCGGCAGGCGCTATTGTTATATAAACCGCGGGCGGCCGGCAGGCGCTATTGTTATGTAAATCACGGGCGACAGCTGAGTTCCACATAGTAGCATAGCATAGAGGCTGAGTCTTGTTCCTTCCCCACAGCTTTCACCCCCATAGCGCAAAATAAAGCAAATGGCGCTAAATAGTGCCCAAGCAACAGATGGCACCCAAATCCTTACTCCAGTTAAGACCTGGAGATGTGCACATGAAAATAATGTTTAGGGCATGATATACAGTGAGGAAAATAAGTATTTGAACACCCTGCTATTTTGCAAGTTTTTCACATTGGTAGAATGTTCAATCTTTTCATGTTTTGTTAAAATATTATTTTTTTCCCTGTCACTTTCACTTGTTGAAATCTAGCGCACAAAAATATTTCCCCAAACTCACACAGGTGTCTTTACAAACCAAAAACAATACCATTGCTTATGGAAATTTAAAATTAATCAAATTTGTTTTATTTTTATTCTTTCCAAATGATTTTAAAGAGGAAATAAACCCTGATGGGTTTTACTTCCTCTTTGTTACCCTGCAATTTAAAAGCATAATAGGCTAGTATGCATCGCACTTACCTGCATTGGAAGCCTGCAATGTCCCTGCTCCAGGCTGCATCCATCTTCACCCCTCTTCCTTCCGGGGCCACGATCTCTGGCTCTGTGACAGGCCGGAGCTGCGTGACGTCATTCCCGCACATGTGCACAGGAGCTGCCACGGCACGATCTCAGTCAAGAAACGGCACATCGGCACATGCAAGTACAGTGAGGTCAGGCACTGATGTGGATGAGAAGGCCTGGCTCGCAGTCTCCGCTCTAAACCAGCCAAAAGGTGTTCTATTGGGTTGATGTCAGGACTCTGTGCAGGCCAGTTAAGTTCCTCCACCCCAAACTCGTTCATCCATGTCTTTTTGGACCTTGCTTTGTGCACTCGTGTGCAGTCATGTTGGGACAGGAAGGGGCCATCCCCAAACTGTTCCCACAATGTTGGGAGCATGAAAGGCCCACCAAAATCCTCAGCACCAGGCCCATGATGCTCTTAATCTGGCCCTGGTGAAGCCAGCTTTATGTATGGAATCTAACGCGGCTTGCACTTTTGACAGATGTGAGGCCCAATCCGTACTATGGACGATCACATCGTCCAGGAAGGCTGCAGCATACTTCTGATGGGGCCTCAGAATCTTGTCCATTTTCCGCTGAAATGTTGCAGGTGCATTTTGTAACCCAAATGGCATTCTTCTATATTGGAATGCCCCATCTGGGGTTACAAATGCACTTTTCTTCTTTACTGACTCGACTAGGGCAATTTGCCAATACCCTTTGGTCAGATCGAGAGTCGTCATGTATCGGGCTGTTCCCAGCCGGATCGATCAATTCATCTATACGTGGCTTGGGGTAGGTGTCAAATTTTGTAACTTTATTCAGTTGCTGAAAATCGTTATAAAACCGCCAGCTTCCATCGAGTTTGGGCACTAAAATTATCAGGCTGAACCAGTCACTCTGGGATTCCTCTATCACACCCAATTCAAGCAATCTTTGAACTTCCCCACGTATTGCTTCCCGTCGGGCCTACGGTATTCAATAGGGTTTTAGTTTTACCCTTTCACCTGGCGGGGTGATAATGTCATGCTCTACCCCAGGTGATTGTCCCGGCAGCTCAGAGGAAACCTCTTTGTTGCGGAGCCCAAACTCTTTCACCTCCTGTTTTTTGGCATTTTGATAAGGTGACTGCTATTCCAACCTCAGGAATCAAGCAATTAGACTGAGCCGGTGACAACAAAGTTTCTGCGACTAGAGATTCCCTATTCCTCCAGGCTTTCAACAGATTAATGTGATATATCTGTTCTGGCTTTCGTCTTCCTGGTTGTCTGACCCTTTAGTTCACCTCACTCACTTTTTCAATTATCTCATATGGGCCCTGCTATTTGGCCAGGAATTTGCTTTGGACCGTAGGGATTAGTACCAACACCCTATTCCCTGGGGAAAAGGTACAGGTCTTGACCTTACGATTGTACACCCTCTGCTGGGCTAACTGCGCTTGGGCAAAGTGTTCTTTTACGATTGGCATTACCTGTGCAACTCTATCTTGCATCAGGGCAACATGCTCAATCACACTCCTGTGGGGAGAACTCTCACTTTCCCAAGTTTCTTTGGCCATATCCAACAGCCCTCTTTGGTGTCTGCCATAGAGTAACTCGAAGGGTGAAAAGCCCGTAGAGGATTGTAATACCTCCCGAATGGCAAACATCAAATCGGGTATTAGACAGTCCCATTCCTTTCCATCTCTATCCACCACCTTTAGGGTTTTGTTGAACCTTTCAGCCAACCCATCTGTTTGGGGGTGATACACGGATGTACGCAATTGTGTCCCCTTGAACAACTTGCATAACTCTTTCATAACCCTGGATAGAAACGATGTACCCTGGTCCGTATGCAACTCCTTACCAATACCCACATGGCTGAAAGCAAGAAATAGCTCTTTTGCTATGGTCTTGGCAGAGGTATTTTGAAGAGGAATCGCTTCTGAATAGCGGGTGGCATAGTCCAATATAACCAAAATGTACTGATACCCCCTAGCAGACTTCAGTATCGGACCTACCAAATCCATTGCGATCCTCTCAAAGGGGACCTCAATGATGGGGAGAGGTGCCAACGGGTTACGGAAATGCGGCATAGGTGCCAACTTCTGACACACAGGGCAGGAGGAACAATAATTTTCTATTTCCTTCATGACCCCAGGCCAATAGAATCTCTGCAATACTCTCTCTCTGGTTTTCTCTGCCCCCAAATGACCTCCCAGAATGTGCCCATGGGCTAACTCCAACACCAACTTCCTATAGGGTCTTGGCACCACAAGTTGCTCAATGGTTTCTTCCACCCTTTGAGCAACCTGATACAACAGATTGCTTTCTACAATGAAGTATGGGTAAGCGCAAGACTGATCTGGGTTCACTAATTCGCTATCAATCTTCACCACATTTCCAGCGCCTTTATCAGTGTGGGGTCTTTTACCTGTTCTGTGGGAAAATTTTCCCTGTGAAGCTCTAGATCAGAAAACTCAACAGACGGCATGCTTTCGTCTGAGGATGTTGGCTCCCCCCAGTTTCCAGAGTCTCCCCTGCCAACACTGACAAGGGAAATTCTGGAGAGTTCTCATCACACAGAAGATTTCTGAGATTCGCCTTCCTGGTCTATAGCCTCAGGACAATCCCAGAGTTCCCAGAATTTTGGAAAATCCCTCCCCACAATGGCATCATGTGGTAAGGGAAGCACTAACCCCACCTAATGAGATAGGTTACCTTTGGGGGTCTCAAAAACCACTGTAGCCATATGACACTCTCTGGTGTCCCCATGCACACAAATAACAGCCACCTTGTTATTCCCAGAGAGCTCTGTAGTAACCAATTCAGCTTTTATCAATGTTACCGGACTACCTGAATCTAGCAACACAACAACATTTCTACCATTAATACACATTTTGCATAAAGGTTTCTCAGTTCCCCGAGTGGCAGTGCATGCAACTGTCGCAAACAGCGACTGACGTCTGTCTCTTAGAAAGTTACATTCCATAGGTTCATCCACAACTGGGCAATTTGCTGCAATATGTCCCTCTTTCCGGCAGCGGTAGCAAATAATCTTTTTTGCTGCCTCGATTTCCCAGGCTGCTGTCGCCAGACATTAGGTAAAATTCTCACCCTCTCGCTATCTCCACCCTCACCCCTTGGAGTCATCTTACCCACCGCTGGGGATGGTCTGGAAAGTCCATGAGTCCCTGGGAGAGGCGGTCAGGTTCTCTGTAGCCAAGTACCTCTCAACCAGATCCACAAGCTTGTCGGCCGTTTCTGGGTCTTCATGGCTTACCCACTTTTGGATAGCAGTAGGAGAGATCTCAGGAACCGATCCATTACCACACGTTCCACAATCTTTGGTGCGGGCAAAGTCTCTGGCTGCAGCCACTTCCTGCTCAGGTGAATGAGATCATACATTTGAGACCTGGGGGCAGGGCCGATCCTAGGGTCACAGACGCCTGGGTGCAGAAATATTTCTGGCGCCCCCACATGGGCGTGGTTATCTTGTTAACTCCTCCCCTTTACAAATGTTTCCATGGCAGTGACGTAAACACAGAGATGCTGCCCTAAGGAGTCTGTTACCTCAATATCCTCCCACAATCTCTTAACAATAAACAATGGTCAGAGACTGCAGACATAGTACAGGAGATGATCAGAGACTGCAGACATAGTACAGGAGATGATCAGAGACTGCAGACATAGTACAGGAGATGGTCAGAGACTGCAGACATAGTACAGGAGATGGTCAGAGACTGCAGACATAGTACATGAGATGATCAGAGACTGCAGGCATGGTACAGGAGATGGTCAGAGACTGCAGACATAGTACAGGAGATGATCAGAGACTGCAGGCATGATACAGGAGATGGTCAGAGACTGCAGACATGATACAGGAGATGGTCAGAGACTGCAGGCATGATACAGGAGATGGTCAGAGACTGCAGACATGATACAGGAGAAGGTCAGAGACTGCAGAAATTATACAGGAGATGGTCAGAGACTGCAGACATAGTACAGGAGATGATCAGAGACTGCAGGCATGGTACAGGAGATGGTCAGAGACTGCAGACATAGTACAGGAGATGATCAGAGACTGCAGGCATGATACAGGAGATGGTCAGAGACTGCAGACATGATACAGGAGATGGTCAGAGACTGCAGGCATGATACAGGAGATGGTCAGAGACTGCAGACATGATACAGGAGAAGGTCAGAGACTGCAGAAATGATACAGGAGATGGTCAGAGACTGCAGAAATGATACAGGAGATGGTCAGAGACTGCAGACATAGTACAGGAGATGGTCAGAAATGATACAGGAGATGGTCAGTGCCTACCAGTGCCATCTCATTAGTGCCCATCAGTGCCACCTCAGTGCATACCAGTGCCATCTCATTAGTGCCACCTCATTAGTGCCCATCAGTGCCACCTCATCAGTGCATACCAAGGTCACCTCTTCAGTGCCAGCACATCAGTGTCTACCAGTGCCACCTCATCGGTGCATACCAGTGGCATCTCATCAGTGCATACCAGTGGCATCTCATCAGTGCCAGCACATCAGTGCAGTCTATCATTGCCATCTCATCATTGCCAGCACATCAGTGCCACCGACTACACGACCGTGACTTCTCCACTGGGACCATACGTGACTACTCCACCGTGACTACCCGTGATTACTCCACCGTGACTACTCTACCGTGACCATACGTGACTCCACCGTGACTACCCGTGATTACTCTACCGTGACCATCCGTGACTGGTAGAGGACATAGTAAAGACTGGTAGAGGACATGATACAGACGTCAGAGACTGGTAGAGGACATAGTAAAGACGTCAGAGACTGGTAGAG